>LCZG01000009.1:356414-379082 GCA_001483325.1 Huntiella savannae | reverse complement strand
AAGGCAACACGCCAGCCGCGAAACAAGGAAAATCCAGTACCACCAAGCCACGTATTTCATACGTTGGCGGTAGACTTCCACCCGTTTCAAGGCCACGGCACCCACAACTACATGGCTATTCTCACTGACAAATTCTCGGGCTACTCGTGGTCCATTGCCATGAACAATAAAACTGCTGCTGAGGTTACTAGAGTCCTTTGGTCATTGATTAACACCGTCCAGTCAAGTCAACAGATCGTGATCACTTTTCTCGAATGCGACATGGATCTGGTCAACTTGGAAACTGCTGATCACTTCAGGCAACACGGCATCACCTTAAAACGGTCTGCCCCGTATACTCAAGAGCAAAAATGGAACGGCCCAGCGCACATCCACAGTGATAAAGACGATATACCGTGCCATCAGTGTTGACTCTGGCTTACCCGATGTCCTTTGGCCCGAGCTCGTGCCCACCGATGTCTACATCCATAACAGACGACCCGCCAAGAGATTGGGGTGGAAGACACCATACGAGGTCGCCCACGACGAGAAACCCAACTGTTCGAACATTGCGTCGCATCGGCTGTATCGCTTTTTCACTCACTATCGATGCCATGACCAAGAAGAACAGACTTATCGGGGTGCCCCAGGAGCGTCAATCGGGACTCTACTTGGATACAGCGGCAACAGGAACTATCGTATCTGGAACCCGGTAGACAAGTAAATCTTCCAAACCAAAGATATCACGTTTGACGAGCGAAGAGTCCGGAAGGATGCACCCCGCCCATACACAAACTAGTTGCGAATATTCAAGCGCTCCACCTTGGACGCAAGAATGGGCTCCGATGCCTAACCCCAGCCGCCCCGAGGAGGCCCCTCCGCTGCCAGCCAACAGACAATTATACGTTCCCAAACCACCGCCAACAAGGCCGCAACCAAATCCCGAATGCCTGGTTGCTGTGATGTTTTCTGAAATCTTGTCAAAGCCATCTACACCCTCACTACCTGCCGGTGAAGTATATGTCCCGGGCTTCCAGCCTCGAGAGCCATCTCCCTTAGCTTTTGATAACATCGATGCAACTGCCTCCACAACGACAACACCTGAAAAGGAACGTTGCTTGAGGCTGTGGATGAATCGCGCCGAAACGCCGATTCCTCTCGTCGCCATGCATCCGACCCCAAGATTCAACGCCGCTGCGAGGAACAGCCGGATGGCTGACGACTGCGCCATAGCTGACCAGGATCATATCGTCACACATACTAAAGCCAATTCTTGGACGTATGTTCCAGCATCCGCAGCTAAAGGCCAAGGGCCACTGGACTGCAAATGGGTCCGCACATACAAGACAGACGGCGACAATTTCAAATCACTGAAATCAAGATTTTGCATCCGGGGTGACCAGCAACCGAAGTCTGACGAACAAAAGACGTACTCCACGACTCTCTCCATCCGCGCCCTGAAGACTTGTCTCGCCATCGCAGCGTGAAACGAAATGTCCGTACGGGCATATGATGTTAGTAACGCTTACCTAAACGCTGAGCTGCCCGAACCGGTATTCATGAAAATGTACCCGCGACACGCTCCCGACCACAGAGGAATGATTCTTCAGGTGAACAAAGTTCTTTTTTGGTCTCAGAGAATCCAGCTTCCCGTGGCAAAGGTTACCCAATGAACTGCTGATCGCCGCTTTCCCTGCAAACGACAAACTCCGAGCTATTCCAGACGACCCTTGCGTGATGCTATCTGAGTCGGATGATATAATGGTATTGTTTTGGCTTGATGACTTGCTAGTCATAAACACCAAGTCTGCTGAAACTGCCGCCGAGGAATTGATGACCAACCTGAAAAGGAAGATCACCATCTCTGGGGGTGACACTGTCAAGGAGTACATCGGGATAGAATCCGAGCCGCTCAAGGAAAAGCGGTGGTGCCTCCAACAACACGCATACATCGCAAGCCTGGCCGAGAAATACTACAAATTTCTTCCAAGATTGAGACACCCAGCTGAGCCTCTGGTAGATGACATCCCTCTCTCCAACGCCCACTCCGCAATAGTGACCGAGGGTTCATATGATTCTTTCAGCGATACAATGCCGTGTCAATATTCAGGACACGACTATCTTTCGCTGGGGGTGCCAACCATCACCACCACTCGCCCCCAAAATGCTGTTTGGTCAGGTCGTCCAACTCCATTGCCATGCTAGTATCTGTCGATACCCACTCGCACGCAACGTACTCGGCGCCCTGGGGGTGTGTCAGCCTTTGGTGACTACCGTGTGTGGTTGACAACCAATAAGTGGGTCTTAGTGGTTGGCAGTGTTTATATAGATGATTGATACGTGATACCCTCCTCCATGATTGATCAATACAACCAAGTTATCTGTTACATACAGTTCCACAGATACTCACACTAGCATTCAGGCTCATTTCAGATCGCATATATTTCAAGGGAAACCAAGGGATACCCAACTCATCAATTCCAAAGTTCGAGGAATCTTTTCCATCATTGAAAACAAACCAAAATGTTTGAAGTTATCATGATACAACTTGATGAATGGGAGTACACTGGGGTGTTATCCTTCAAGGACATTGAACAGGTGAGAATCTTTGCATGCTGCGTGTGAAATGAATGCTACAGGGAATCATATGCTAACTAGCTTAGCCATCCGACCGAATCGTTCACAGCAAGATTGAAGGTGATTCAAGAGAATCATGCGCAGAATACAACCGTCGAGTGATTGAGGGATTGTCCATCAATCGTAGTTGGTGTGCATCTTGTGCTGAAATGATTCTTGGTAGAATGGTTGTCAAAGACTGTGCTGAATGTATCAATGACCAGGAGAACAAAGCCAGGAGCAGTCATTCTATTGGGCATGTTCTTGTCAAGCCAAGCTTGTGGTCATTCGAAGACAAGAAAATCCAACGAGTGCTCGACAGTCCAACTACATTTGGCCGAGATGGTCTTTCTCCATGGCCAATGATCGTTCCGAACGACGGTGGTGATGTATCAAAAACACTCGGGTTTTCTTCGGATTGCCCGATATGCTTTGGTTTGGCAAAACAAATATTAGAAAAAATCCATGAAACTGGCGCCGAAAGAGCAAGACTAGTACGTGTCAGAACTGTTCATTATGCAGCTCTGAACTGGTTTGTCGACCAATGTAGAAATTCCTTGATCATAGAAATTGAAATTGATTGGGAAAAGCATGGGACAAAAGCTTCGTCTGCTTATTCCGAAGTTCAATTGAGACTATTAAGCATGGCCGACGTTAATGGAGCAGACTTGGTACCTCACAGTCTCAACCGTTGCAACCAAATGCTCCTCAGACAACAGATACAGGGTCAGTTTGAGAAGTACCCCAAAGTTAAACTCGAGCAAACGGCAGGCGAGTAACCTTTATCAACCAGTACCGATCTAGTCTAACAGAAGTTTATAGAGTACCCATCATCTTTTCGCCTAATCGATGTCAATAAGAGATGCGTTGTTACCATCGGAAACAGACATGCCCAGTACTCTGCCATTAGTTACGAATGGAGTCACAGAGACCAGAATATGCTCACCAAGGAAACTATGTTTGAATTTGCACAGCCCGGCTCTTTATCCCTAAAGACAATGTCCAAAACTCTATATGACTGCATGACGATGGCTCAGTTGCTGGGGATCCCATACATTTGGATTGACCGATACTGCATCAAGCAGGGTGATGCTCAAGAAAAGGCTGAGCAGATTCACGCCATGGGAGATATTTACGCCAACTCTTACTTGACTATGATATGCGCTTTAGGTTGGGATCATGGATCTGGACTCCCGGGTTACAACCGAGACTTTGATGGAACCTGGGAATCACCAGGTGCCGGATGTTGGGGCACTTTTAGCGGTATTCGGGACGTTTGGACACAATCTTCGGGATGGATGGACCGAGGATGGACCATGCAAGAGGAATACCTTTCTCCTCGTCGTCTCTACTTCGCTGAATCGGCTATTCTCTGGCATATAAACTGTCCAATGGTGCCATACCATCACGCGGACTTTGCTGCGGAGCCAGAGTGTCGTCCTGATTGTGCAACAGTACAGTCAAGACCAATCCATCAGCTGATAGGAGAATACTCGAGACGTGACCTTTCTTTTTCTAGTGACAGAATCAACGCAATTGCCGGTCTTTTGAAAACTCGAGGTGTTGAACATGTGTTCGGAATCCCCACTCGTCACATTCAGCATGGTCTTTGCTGGCATAACGTTGGGGACATACGGTACTCATCGTCTGATAATCAGTTCCCTACCTGGTCTTGGGCGTATCGGTTTTTGAACATAGCCTGTCCGGACACTGCAAACATGAATGGCGGGTTGAAGTCTACAATATTGCATCCCATGACTTTACCACGAAAGCGAATCCAGTTAGCGAGAAAAATGGGGTTTCCCCTCGCCAGCTTAGCCAAGCTTTCGAGTAGCCAACTTCTCGTTCGAGCAAGAATACGGCCACTCCTATCTACTGGCAACAGCACCTACGACCAGATCGAATCGTACAACACGCCCTTCAAGACTTTTGCACTTGAACTAGGGATCTACCCTCATCATCCCTACAGAAAAACGATCAGTTACATTATCATTGAGACTTTCATTCCGCAAGACAATATCATCGGCGGTAAAGCCATCCACGCTCGACGTATAGGCCATGATGCGGCGCCATTTGAAGGCACCTGTCACTTAGATCAACTTCCCAAGATTCGACCAATGGCTATCCAGACGTTGACGAGATTAAAGCGACAACGCATCGACAGATTCCCAATCAAAAAGAAATCTTGGACTAAATTGACATGGCGCTTGGCATCTGAACGTTCCCCAACCCGGTTACAGCGTCGACAAAGTGTCTCTCCACAGAACCTGGTGGATCTGGATACAATTGTAGCTCCAGTACTACCAGCGGAGTTGCCAAAGAAACGTTGTTTTTTCAAGAGGATGTACCGTCGTTTTATTTCACGTTGGTTCTCCTCGAGGCAGGTGGTGTCCACAGGTGGAGTGACCCCGGCACGTCAACCGGAGTGTGAGGTAGCTAGTCGAAGCACTAAAAGTCGTGTAACCATCAAGCGAAGATCAGTACTTCGGCCCTTTTTTGGCCATAGCCCTAAGACAGACTACAGATCATACAAAACTGTTATTTTAAATTGAGGTTTTATTTGGATGGGAGGGTACAGTGGGAGTTTTAGTCAAGTAAATATAGCAATTCCTGGTTTCCCCGAACCTATCTAATGAGCCCCAGAGCAGGCCAAGACCCCAAGTTTATATACCAAATATCGAGCAATACCGAGGAATACTCAGTAGTTGGCTACAAGTCATGTTCTCAACAGTCAATCTGTATATGGGAGTAAGTGTAGGTGACTATTTCATGATATTAGAACTAAGCTACTTTCATTCAGATATCTTTCATCTGCCACATAGGAGATGGAATAACTGCCTCATACAGAAATTATAGTGAAGATGGTCACAAGAGAGCAGTATTTGATAGACCCAAGTTCATAAGTCAGTGAGGCGATAGTTTGTCGTTACACATGTTGTGCTAAACAGGGCCGTTGATCGCGGACCAATTTAGGTTACCTTAGTAGCCTCCTCGATAAACACTAGGCAAGACTTCCTGCTTCCTTACTTCTAAATAAAAAACATATTTCCAAATGCTTGATCATCAAGCCAGGCATATCATCCTATAAAGCTGATTCAGACCAATGAACCAGAATCCACCAAAACAATTAAATCCTCCACCACACCAACCGGGATCCCCACACGCAATCCCAAAAGGGATAAACATTCCGGATAAACTACGGCAAAACCCAGCGCAAGGGCGCGATTACATCATCGCAAGGAACACTGGCGTCGCAAATGATGCGCCAACGGTGCGACGGATTCCCATAATTCCAGTTCCTTTTCTTCCTTTCCTTCCAAATCTCTCCTCACCATTCCTAACCCGTCACTCGTTATCATGTCCTCAACACATCCACCCGACCAAACCTATAGAGCGCGTTCGCGCTCGCCATCCGCCGCCTCTCTCGACTCTTTACCTTCTACGATCACCACCATCCAAGCGACTCCACGATCCCGTATACCCCCTTTCATTTTCGCCGTTTTAACCTCCCTTTGCGCTGGGTCCATCACGGTGTTTTCCCTCTACGGCCATATCTTCCAGTCTCGGCTGCATTATACACAACTACAAGTCAACGGAGTTGCCATCGGGAGTTCCGTCGCGTTGTATCTCCCCGTTTCAGTCCTGGGGTATATCTGTGATAGACACGGGACTGTCCCCTTATCGTTCTTGGCCGCCGTGTTATTTGGCGTGGGATATGGTTTGGCGGCGGGTGTGTATAGATATGTCGATGCCGTTGCGCAGGCGCATGGCGATGGGACGACGGGGCCGGCTTGGAGTTATGGGTTGATGGTGTTGGCGTTTGTGTTCATTGGGGTGGGAACATGTGCGATGTATCTTTCGGCGATTGCTACGTGCGCGAAGAACTTTGGGAAGGGGGCGCATAGAGGTCTTGCGTTGTCGTCACCTATTGCGGGGTTCGGATTATCAGGTATCTGGCTAAGTCAAGTCGGCAGCCGCTTCTTCAGTTCAAAGTCAGAGGGAATAATGTTACCCTCTGAACTGGACGTATTCAGATACTTCGTCTTCCTAGGCCTCCTCCTTTTCACCGTCGGCCTCCTCGGCACGGCAACACTATACGTAGTAGATGAAGACGACATGATCGACGAAGCCGCATCATCCCTTGAACGTAGCGGCCTTCTCGATCCCCGGGAGGACCCAAACTACGGCGGGACATCTCTCGCCGCTTCGGAAACGGGGATTATTCCTGATCGCAAGACGTGGCTTCTTAACGCTGAGACTCGGTCGTTTCTGCAGGATAAAACGATGTGGTTCTTTGCGCTTGGTTTCCTTTTGTTGATTGGCCCGGGCGAGGCGTTTATCAATAACCTCGGCACGGTGATTGATTCTTTGGAAACCACTCCTTCGGCAAAGAGAGCTACATCGGCTGCTACGCATGTGTCGATTTTAAGTATCACCAGTACCGCGGCCCGTCTCCTCACCGGCTCCTTAACAGACCTCCTCGCACCATCCCCTGCTACTTCCCACATCCAACTAGACGGCTCCGGCTACCTCCCATCTCGTCGCCGGACAATAAGCAGAATAACATTCCTCTTAACCTTCGCCATCGCCTTATCTCTCGGTCTCCTCTTCCTCGCCTCAGGAGCTGTCCAAGAACACGGAGAACGCTTCTGGATCGTAACGGCTCTTATCGGTGCTGGATATGGCGCAGTCTTTAGTCTTACACCTATCATCATCACGGTGATCTGGGGAGTCGAGAACTTTGCTACCAACTGGGGCATTGTTGCCATGTTGCCGGCTGTTGGATCGACGTTTTGGGGTGTTATCTATGCGGGTATTTATCAGCGTGGAGCTTCGAAAGGGGATGGTGTGTTTTGTGAAGGGAAAGAGTGTTATCAAGGCACTTTTTGGGGCATGACGGGGAGTGTTTGGGCTGCTTGTTTCTTGGTTTTATTGGCTTGGAAGGGACGGGGTGGATGGGTTGAGAGAGGTATTGTCATTTAGAGGGTATTAGTTTCAGTTTCATGTTTATATTCATTTATTATCCCACCATTCTTGTAGTTCGACAAGATTACACCATTCAAACTGATTAACATCTTCTCCACTCCACCACCACCTTCCAAACGAGGAGACATCACTAACATACTTATTCAAACTCCCTCCTGCAAAGGTATGATTCTTCACACCACCCACCAACAACGGCTTTCCAACGATAGGCGTAAACCCCTCTGGTTCCAAGAACACAGTTAACCGCACTTCATGCGAAACAGATGGATCGACAACCCTACAAACCCTCTGTAACGGGGCAAGAACCCCGGATTCCAACGGCCCTATATATGTCGGGATACAAAGGAGACTTAAAGACCAGTTCCGTTGATAGGGGAGGTTAGGTAGATCGGAGAGGGTAGTTAACTTTAACGGAGTTGTAGAAGAAGGATGCCAATTTCGGAAGAGGGGGGTCGGTGTTGTGAAGCCGGGGAGTAACGGAGTATAGGATGGGAGGGGCCGAGGGATACATGGGGCGGAGGGAGTCGGTGGAGCTGGGGATGTAGGGATCTCTTCATCTTCGGGTGGTGGATGGGCTGGATCGGAACTTAAGGGTTTAAAGAAAGATTCTGTGAATTGGACGTCACTGAAACTGTCCATCATCTCTTGGTAAACCTCTTTATGTTCCCTTTCTATAGCCTCTTCTTCTGCTTCTTCTTCTTCTTCTTCCTCGTGTTCTTCAATCTCTCTCTCCTCCCCATTCCACCTTCCAACCTTCTCAATCTCCCCTCCAACTAAACAAACACCCACTCCTCCTTCCCCATTCTCTCTAACAACAACTTCGACTCCTTCCACAAGAACCAAGTCACCCCTTTCAACATCCACATTCACACCGCCAGTTATCAAACTCTGAACACATAACTCTCCATCCCCCAATAACAACCTCGTGATAGTCTGACCGCCAAGTCCAGAAAGTACATCTACCCCTTCAACTGCAAGGAGTAAAGACTCTGTGTCACCGCCGTGTACCAGTAGGTCGGCGAGAACGGGTGATAGTGTTAATGATGACATGGTTGGCGAGTGAAGAGGTCTTGTTACACAGTCGTCTCCACTTTATACATTACATAACCCTACCTACCCTAACACGCCACATCTAACGCCTAAATCGGCTCAACTCATCCGAAAACACACTCACCACACTCACAACCACCGCCAAAATGACCTCGCCATCGCCCCTCCCCGAGGCCCTATTAACCGCCTACCCCACCGAAACGCCGCTAACAGCCGCCCTCGCCCGCTCCACCAGCCGACTCTCTCTCCACGTTCTCTCTCACCCAACCACCATATCGAAGTCCGATCTCTCGCTAGTAACCATCGCCGACTTCGCCATCCAAGCGCTTCTCGCCTGCTCTATCCACGCCCACTTCCCCACTGACAACATCATCGGCGAGGAAGATGCCACCGCCCTCCGAAGTGACCCTGTTCTTCTCTCGCTAGTCCGTCAAGAACTCGAGGTTGCAAAGGGAGAACTCCCTAGTGACTCCGCCGTCGTCGTCCCCGTTACAGATGAGGATATCTGTGCTGCGTTAGACCTTTGTTCTAAACCACCTAACCCCGCCTCAAGAACCTGGGTTTTCGACCCTATTGACGGGACAGCCGCGTACGTCAAGAAGGAGCTATACGCAATCAACATTGCCCTCCTCCAAAACGGCACTCAGCTCCTCAGTACCATCGCCGTGCCTCTCCTCTCGCTTCCCCCTCCGGGTCCACTTTCCCCATTGACAGATTCTTCAGTGCCCGAGAACCCCACCGGCACCCTCTTCCTCGCAGCTCTCAATCATGGTTCCTACGCGCAGTCCCTCACCACTTCTACCCCACCCCGCCGTCTTCTCCGCCCATCTACTCCTTCCGAAATCACCTTAGTAGGTTGTTCGACGATGCCTAAATCTAGCCATACAGACCTTCACAAGTCCCTTGCTGTTCGTCTTAACGCTGAATATCCCGGAAGTGACCTTATTTCCTGGGTTCTTCGCTACTGTGCACTTGCCCTTGGCTACGGAAATGCTTCCGTCTGGGTTTACAATAAGGTGGAAAGACGGAGTAAGATTTGGGATCACGCTGGTGCCCAGTTGCTTTACCAGGAGGCTGGAGGCAAAATTACCGACACAAGAGGCTGGGATATCGACTTCACCCGTGGCCGTTTAATGGACGGAAACCTTGGCATCTTAGCCGCTGATGGAGCCATATATGAAAAGGTCAAGACTGCCTTACACGAGTCCATGCTCGAATTTGGACGTCTTGAAGTCAATGATACCAAACAATAATTCACAAAACAATACAAATCACAATACATTTATATCCAAAAAAAGTTCAAGTCAATCCCGAGTTGATGGGAATCTTGTATTCATTGCTGCCAAATGACAAACTAATTTTTATGAGGCTACCCAGACATTCACCCGCCAATCCAAAACCACAGAACCAGTCTGTAATCTCAAATCACAAAGCAAACACCGGCACCCATTTCATGAGAGTAACAGACCATGGAGTCTCGGTTGATGAGACCTCCTCGTGCGCCTCCCGAGCAAGTGTGCTAAACTATAAAAGAAGCTTGAGACTGTCCATCAAGGACTCATCCCAAACTGCACCTTGCTCTCTATTATGTTGAATTCCAGTCCACAGTAGTAGTGGCTGGATGTATGATGGTTTCCCATGATCCGTATACGTCCCGCGCTTTAGAAATGCTAATAAAACAAACAAAACAAGAAAAACAAAAGCTAACCAGAAAACCAGCAAAAAAAGTACCAAAACAAGACAAAAACTGCCACTGTATGTTAAAATCAGTGGTGCGATGTTGAGATCGTTGATAGTCGCCAACGCCATTAGAACATGATAAATGTCGTAATAAGAGAAAAGGTGGGTATAAAAAGGGTTGAAAGAAAAGAGATGCAAGAAGCACCAGTTAGGTCAGAGTCACCCTCCTCAAGGTGAAACCAACCCAGCTTGCTTATTGGTGCTTTACTTGCTGTACTGCTCACGGAAGGACTTGGCAGCAGCAACCATGTTGGCAAGAGCCTCCTTGGTCTCCTTCCACTGGCGGGTCTTGAGACCGCAGTCAGGGTCGATCCAGAGCTGCTCGGGCTTAAGGTGAACAAGCATCTCAGCGATGCGGTCCTTGATCTCCTGGGTGCTGGGAACACGGGGGGAGTGGATGTCGTAGACACCGGGACCAATGTGGCGGGGGTAGGCCTCGTCGACAAACACGCGGAGAAGCTTGGCATCAGACTTGGAGTTCTCAATCGAAAGAACATCAGCATCAAGAGCAGCAATGGCGTGGAAGAAGTCCTGGAACTCAGAGTAGCAGAAGTGAGAGTGAATCTGGGTAGAATCCTCAACACCAGTGGTGGACAGACGGAAAGCCTTGACAGCCCAGTCGAGGTAAGCCTCACGCTCCTTGCCGGAACGCAGAGGGAGACCCTCACGGAGAGCAGGCTCATCGACCTGGATGACATCAATGCCAGCCTTCTCAAGGTCAACGACCTCATCACGGAGAGCAAGAGCAAGCTGCTCAGCCTGGACAGACTGGTGGACATCATCACGGGGGAAAGACCACCGGAGGCAGGTAACGGGACCAGTCAGCATACCCTTCATGGGCTTGCTGGAGATGGAAACAGCGTACTTGGACTCCTTGACAGTCATGGGAGCAGGGCGCGAGATGTCACCGACAATGATCGGGGGACGGACGCAGCGAGAACCGTACGACTGGACCCAGGCGTGGGTAGTGAAGGTGTAACCCTTCAGTCTCTCACCAAAGTACTGGACCATGTCGTTACGCTCAGGCTCACCGTGGACAAAGACGTCCAGGCCGAGCTCCTCCTGAATCTCAACGCACTTGGCAATCTCAGCCTCAATGAACTTGTCGTACTGGGCCTCGGTAATCTCACCCTTGGTGAACTTGTTGCGCTGGATGCGAATCTCCTTGGTCTGGGGGAAAGAACCAATGGTGGTGGTAGGGAAGAGAGGAAGCTTAAGCTTAGCCTCCTGCTGAGAGATACGGACGGGGAACTCCGACTTGCGGTTGTAGTCAGCAGGCTTGATAGCAGCCTGGCGAGCCTTGACAGCGGGGTCGTTGGTCAGCTTGGAGGTAGCGCGAGCCTGCATAGACTTGGCGTTGGCCTCAAGCTCAGCCTTGACAGAGTCGACACCCTGGGTAAGAGCCTTGGCAATGGTAGCAATCTCAACAACCTTCTCAGAAGCGAACGAGAACCAGTCAGCGATCTCAGCATCAAGCTTCTTCTCAGAAGCCAGAGTGTGGGGAGTGTGAAGAAGCGACGAAGAAGTAGCAACAATGACGCGGTCCTTGCCGAGCTTGGCAATGGCCTTGTTGGCGTTCTCAATAGCACGAGAGAAGTTGGTCTTCCAGATGTTGCGACCATCGACGACACCGACCGACAGAACGACGGAGGCGGGAAGGGCAGCAAGAACCTGGTCGAGCTGCTCAGGGCTGCGGACAAGGTCAATGTGAAGACCGTAGACAGTGGAGGGGACAAGGTCGAGGTTGTGGACAATGTCACCGAAGTAGGTGGTGAAGACAAGCTTAGGGATCTTGTCACCAAGAGCAGCGAACTTCTCGTAGGCGGGCTTGAAAGCAGCCTTGGTCTTGGCGGGAAGGTCAAAGACCAGAGTAGGCTCGTCAATCTGGACGGTGGTGGCACCAGCCTGCTTGAGCTGGATCAGGAGCTCCTCGTAGACGGGCAGAAGCTTCTCAAGAAGGTCAATGGGGTCGACAGACTGACCACGGTCAGCCTTACCAAGGTGCAGGAAAGAGACGGGACCGACCAGGACGGGACGGGTCTCAATACCAGCCTCCTTGGCCTCCTTGTACTCAGCGACAGCCTTGGGGGCAGCGACGAGCTTGAAGGTCTGGTTGTCCTGGAGAGTAGGCTTCACGTAGTGGTAGTTGGAGTCGAACCACTTGACCATCTCAAGGGCAGGGACATCAACGCCCTCCTTCTGGTGGCCACGACCCATGGCGAAGTACTGGTCAACGGCATCAAGGTTGTTGACAGTGTAGCGCTCGGGAACGGCACCGAAGTCCTGGATCTGGGAAAGGACGTGGTCGTACAGGGCAAAGTCGTTGCTGGGGATAATGTCAACGCCAGCATCCTTCTGGATCTTCCAGTGGGCGAGACGGAGACGCTTGGCCTCAGCAAGGAGATCGGCCTGGGAGATCTTGCCACCCCAGTCTAAAGATAGTTAGTATGTGTGACAGGTGACATGAGACTAATTAATGATATGACTTACAAGCTTCGGTGGCCTTCTTGAGGTCTCTCAAGACACCAATACGGGGGAAACCCAGAACAGCAGATTGAACCATTTTGACGGTAGATGAAGGTTGAGGTTTTAAAAAAGGGTGAGAGTGGTTTGACGATTGGTGAGGAGACAATCGACGGAGATGTGAGATAGTAAAAGTTCAAAGAAACGATCAACGTCTAGAACTAGAGGAGGGTAGATTTGAAAATGAAAAGAACAGAACAAACAAGAATTTTGGAAAGAGCTTTTTGTGATGAGGAAATCGCGGGGATATCACAAGGGATGAAGAAGGAAAGAGAAAGAAAAAAGTCCTTTGCAACAGTAGGAGGGTCGAGGCTGACTTTATACAGCTCGGGGAAACTGCGTTCCCAGCGTTCCCCGTCCGCTCCAGCACACCTGCAGCACCACAAATCCTCAACAAAGCAGTATCCCTTGTTGCCTGCTGGGCCAGATTTTGCGTGCTTGCATGCTTGCGTAGAGTTACAACATCCAAGTGAAGCTAGCATGCAGGCGGAGTCACATTTACGGGCCCCCGGCGGTGGATCCAGACCAGAAGGAGCGATTAGCCCTTCGCAGGCGATCCCGCAAAACTAGCAAAGTGGAGTCTACAGTGACCATATTGACTCTTCATTGGGTCTTTGTTCTGCTGCGTCTGGGCACTTACTGCTGACGGCAATTTTTTTTGCGTGATTTTGCTCGGTGTACTGGTTACCTGTTCCGTAACAATACGCAACGTGGTGGTGTTCTTGTCATTGTCACGGCGGGGTAAATGCGGTGTTGCCCTGGGAGCCCCTCATTGAATGGCAACCTTCGCAATTTCCAACGCACATGGCTGCATGCATACCAAGATCTTCCGAAAAGACTTCCCTATCCGGCCACGCCCGGCAAAAAATGCCAGCAAAGCGTTTTCGAGATAAAAACCATCCACGTATTCTCGATAGACCGGAGCACCGCATACTCACCAAACCCCGATTGCAATCCCAACTATTGGCCACCTAACGTTTGCTCAACCCCGTTCTTTCCCCTAGTCCAAGCCCCTTAGCTTGAGATCCCACGGCAGTGAGAGAATCCTTCGTCGATGACTTCAATGGTGTGCTCTAGCACGGCCGTTTTTTGTCCCACGAATACCCAAGAAATCGCGGGATTCAGCCCCCCCAGCGTAAGCTACAAACGCAGCAACACGCTAACAACGGTCGCTCCAGATCAACCAAAGATCCCAAAAGTCGACAAATATGGGGGAGACGGTCACGATTATGCCGCAGTGGGGTTGAGCCTTTACACGAGGCGGGGCCAGTGGAGAGTTGCCATCTTTTCTCTTGTCGCTATCTGGGTAAATTTCCTTCGTTTTGCCCCGATTTGGTTGGACGGTGGCAAACATTAACTACCCCGCCATTTCACTATTTTTTCACGGACATCGTATGTTGCACGTGATCCAGAGTGACTTGTTAACATCTCCGTACAGACTCCTTTTCGGTAGACCCGGTGTACAATGCCAATAGAAATGTCTATGAAGAGCCTCATATTCTAGAGAATACGTCTCGGGTAATCCCAGCCACCCAGCCTCGTCCGCTCCGTTCATCGTCATTCCCACGCAATTCAAAGCTTCTTCTGGCTTGACTAAGCGACGCAACGACTTGCTCTGCCTGGAAGTCAAGTCACGGACCCCACTACAGATCATCTCGGTTACTTGCCGCTCTTTGCTTGCGGCCATATACCGATGACTCTACATACCAGACGCTCCACTACACTGCAAGCACGCCATGGCATTTGATGTTACTCATAGGAGGAGAAGGAGAAAACAATTCGTTCTTGGCTGACCCGCTGAGGTGGCTGATAACGGAATCCAATTATTGCTAAATTTGCTTTTGCTAACCCTAATTGTCTAAAGCGGGATCACCTGGCCCTTGCGTTCTACCACCACGCCTGACTTCCGGGCGAAATCAATGATAGCTGCACTCATCATCTCAACTTGAGCCCTGGTAATCGGTACACGATGTTCACCATCCCATTCAATAAATTCAGCGGTTCCAGGCTCGCTGTAGATATTGTAGAGCTTTCTGTGGCCCGCAATTCCAGGATCGCGAGTGCCCCAAACGTGCAAGGTCGGTGTCCGGATACGATGAGCCATCGTGGCCGGATCATCCGGTGAAACGACGGGCCAATCTTTAAAACTGAATCCTATGTTTTCCGCCGTATCAATTCCCGTAGGCGCCACAAGTCTCTCGTCTAGTATAACAGGTGGGGCACCCCCCGCCATGAGAACGCCAAACTTAAAGTCCCAAGTATCAGCCAAGCTACTTCCAAAAGTCTCCTTCAAAAGTTGCTGCGTATACAAGATACTAGCCGCCAACTTAGCCCCCTGACTAAATCCCAATACCCCAACCCACGGTCCCGTTCCCGCATCTGCCGCCATAGCAACGTTAAGACTATCGCAGATATCCCGACAAACGGTCGCCCGGTCGACTTCCGGATGTTCCGGGAGCCAACGGAACCAGCGGAGGAACGGGCCCATTTCTCCGTAGACGGGTTCAACTTTGAAGTGGGCGGGACATTTATAGGGGCCGTTGGCGAAGACGAGACGGAAGTAGGGTGATAGGACGTTGTTGAAGACGCGGCATTGGATGTGGAAAACTTGGGAGTTGCTGCCGCCACCGTGCAGCATGAGAATGCGTGGTTTAGAAAGGTCTTCGGGGAGTTCTGAGGAGATCGTCATTTTGGGGCGTTGTTGAGTAGGATTCAGTGTGAACTATTTGTCTTTGTTGACGGTTTGGAAATAAATGAAAGTAATAGATGAGTAGATAAATATATACAGACAAACATAAAAGTAACTCCGACTATCCAAAACACAAAAGACAACAGAAAAAGCGGATTGTTCTGTACATATTTATTCTCGGGCTGTTCTTCGGTGTTCACCAACGGCCTGCAGCCGGATAAGCCTCATATTATCCACGCCCCACCGTACATTATTATTTTTTCTCTTTGTGTCTGACATTGTCAGACCTCATGTCAGACGTACATAGACTTTGTGGAATGTCTTTCTTTCGTTGTAGATGTTCCACCTGCATCGATACGAATCTGCAACAATCCGGACAAAAGCATCATGTGCGGTGTACAATAACCCTACCATATCACAGATGACATAGGGTTAACAATGGCGTGCATTTCAGCAAAGTGAAGCAGGGGTATGGGTTCTTGTAAAGGGCAGGGCCCCACGATGCGACCTCGTCATTGAGAATTAATTTCCTCCAAGCTACAACGTATGTACGTGCCTGCCATCATCATCGCATTTGAATTTGCATCAAGTCACGGTACGAAGTGAGCGGAACGACGGTCTCATTATCGCAGGATTCGGTACCCAAAAAGGCCGTAATAAACATGACAACGTAAGGGCTACCCCACGGATTTCCCAGCTTGGACGACCATGCCGGAGTTTCCCTTTTATCTTGCTTACCGCGTCCCTTGTCCGTCTCTGCTAACCACAGACTTATCAATTTTGTAGTTCGCCAAATACCCTGATCTTGCCGTTCCGGGCCGGCGCGCATATTTCGTATGGCGATGCGGTTCGGAAGTATATCAATAACCAATATGACCAGCACCCGGATATGTTTAGGGAGGACCTGGAGGTTCTGGATGCGCTGAGACGGGATGCCGTTACCGTTCGGGAGGCGCATGTCTCGGGAGTTGATAAGTTGCAGGCTTATGCTGCACAGTTAGTATGGATAGGCGGCAAATTCCCAATTGATGTAAGTTTGAATGTTTGAGGAGGTGGTGATATGTGCTGACTAAGAAAAACTATAGATTGGCGTAGAGTTTCCATGGCATCCGGCTTTTGGTGTCAATGATAGACCGGTGTTGCGTAACAATTTGAAATATGAGTTGCTCAACGTCTTGTACAACCTTGCGTCGTTATACTGTCATCTTGCCGATTCCACTTCACGCTCTACACCAGAAGGAATCAAAGTCGCAGCTTCATACTTCAGCCTTGCGGCCGGTGTCTTACAGCACCTTCACATGGAAGTTGTACCTGCCTTGCGCATGTCAGATATCCCCGAAGATCTTGATATCGCCACTCTCAAGGCTTTACAGTTTATATGTCTTGCTCAGGCCCAGGAATGCTGGTGGCAGAAGGCCGTCACTGACCAATACAAAGACAGCTTGATTGCCAAGTTAGCGGCGTGTGTTGGTGAGTTGTATGGTCAGGCTAAGGAGGAGAGTATAAGGAGTAGTTCGATACCAGTATCGTGGATTCACCACATGGCGACGAAACAGGGGCATTTTACTGCAGCTGCTCAGTATCGAGTCTCGCGAGAGTGTCTTGAGAAGCGCCGATATGGAGAAGAGGTAGCCCGCTTAAAAGAGGCACTGGCTTCGGTAACAGAAGGCCTTAGGGAGACCAAAAGCGGTCTTGTGAATAAGGGCGTCGTGAAAGATCTTAATGGGCTGAAAAAGCGCATCGAAGACGACCTTAAACGAGCAGAGAAAGACAATGACGTCATATATCTCCGTAAGTTCAAATTTCAAAAATGCCACTAGAACAAAATCTAACATCTCTCAAATAGAAACCGTTCCTACAAAGACGGAATTAAAGCCGATGGAGAAAATGAACATGGCAGTTGCCAAATGTCCTCCACAAGTTAGCACTCCATTGGATTATCTTGGAAAGGATAGTGATTTTGGGTTACCACTGTTTAGTAAACTGATACCCTTTGCTGTCCACATTGCTGTTTCTATCTATGAAGAGAGACGAGACCGGCTTGTGACCAAGGAGATCATGGAGCCCCTTAAGGAACTATCGGAATCTCTTAACGCTACTTTAGACTCCCTTGGACTTCCTGGTTCTCTTCAAGCAATTGAGAAGCCTCTTGGTCTCCCGCCAAGTCTCACGCAACGCGCCGAGGAGCTTCGCCAGGCTAATGCCTTCAGACGCATTGAAGAGGCCTTCAATGATAATGAAGCTCTTAAGACCAGTGACCTTGCCCTTTTTGAAGAGGGCAAGCAGTTCCTTTTGAATGAGCTTGAACAGGATAATGCCTTCCGAAATACCTACGGAGCTGCGTGGACCCGGGCTACATCCAAGGATACGTCGGCCGGAGCTAAATTGTGGAAACGGATGGCAGAGATTGAGGGATACTTTGCCCAGGCGGTCAGTAGTGATGAACTTTTGCGGGATAAGTTTGACTCGATTCGGGCACCCCTTGGTGTTCTCTGTGGGTCGCCTCGCGCTTTGCAAGACTATGTCCCGTCTAGCAGGCGTCAGGATATCCCTGATAGTCTGAGGGCAGTCATTACCAGAGTGCGTAGCTCTTATAATGACGTCTTGAGATTACAATCACGGAGGCGCAAGCGTATGGAGATGATACAGGAGAAGGCTCGGATGGATGAGGTTCGATCAGATATGATCCGGGAAGTTAACAGACTTGAACGGGCCTCACCGGGTATTTCTGTGGAAGCGGAAACGCTAGACCCGTGGATTGAACAACGTCTTGAAGCCCTCTATGAGCCTGAAATGGAAGCTGTGGCCAGTGAGGAGGCAGAGCAAGGTAGAGTTGTCACCGAGTTGACACATACTACTCGGGAGTTTGAAAGTCAGAAGAGAGCGAAAAGTGGGAAAGGTACTATGGAGAGAGAAGAAGTACTACAGAGGTTGAATTCGGCTTACGAGAGATGGAAGGAGATCTTGCGGGATGTTGAGTCGGGGAGAGGGTTCTATAACCAGTTGCAAGGTGTCGTGGGGACGATGTTCAGAGACGTTGCCAAGAGCTGGGCTAATGATAGACGCCTTGAAGCGGAAGCGATGGAGGAGGAGATATTGTTACCACCGCTCGCCCGTGCACGGATTACTTCGCCTGTTCCTGTGGAGGAGAAGAGTTACCAGGAGGAAAGCTTTGCGCCAAGTGTACCTGAGAGTGACGATGTTGTTATGGAGACAGATGATGAGTTCTCGATGATAGCGACCCCGGCTAGAGCTATTCCCGTTCCTGTTCCAGCTACGTTGTTGACGCAAGAGCCGGATTTGGTTCATGAGGTTGTCATGGCGTCGCCGACTCGGAGCCATGCTGTCCAGCAACAGCAGATGGAACAGCAACAGCGTGAACAGGAACAACGTGAACGGGAACACCAGCTTCGTCAGCAACAACTCCAGGAACAAGAACGTTGGGAACAGGAACAACAACAGGAACAACAACTTATTGAGGCTCAGAGACAAGAGGAACATCGCCGCCAACAGCAGGTGAGGGAACAAAGACGTCGGGATGAACAACTCCGTGAACAGCAGTACCGTGAGCAACAGCAACTTCAGGAGCAACAGCAACGGGAACAGCAAGCGATGGAAGAGAGACGTCAAGAACAAGAACGTCGGAAACAGAAGCAACTACGTGAGCAGCACCTTCGTGAACAACAGCAAAGGGAGCAGCAACAGCGTCAAGAGGAACACGAACTTCGAGAGCAACAGCGTTTGAAGGAGCAACGTCAGCAGGAACATCTCAGGGAACAGCAACGGAGAGAACAGAGACGTCGGGAGGAACAGATTCGTGAGCAGCAGCACCATGAGCAGCAGCTTCTTGAACAACAACAGAGGGAGCAACAAGAGAGGGAGGACGAGGAAGCTCGGGAACAGCAACTCATAGAGGACCAACGACGCGAGGAACATCTTCGTCAACAACAGCGGAGAGAACAACGGCGTAGGGAGGAACAACTTCGTGAACAACAATACCGCGAACAGCAACTCCGCGAGGAACAAGACCGTGAGAATCAAGCTAGCGCCTCTAAACCCCCCTCACACAAGCCGACTCCCCTCCGAAACACCCCATCTCTGCCCCCACCAAGCTCATCCTTCACGAAAACAGAGACACAACCGGCTTCTATCCCAAACCTCCCAGTAGCACCTTCTAGATCTCCTGTACCGGGGAGCCCGACTAGGACGGCGTGGACTCCCGATATGGGGATTCGTTTTGAGGGGTTGCCTTCGGTGCCCGGGGGTGCGCCGAGTGACCCGGCGCGGAAGAAGACGGTTTGGGATCCGGCGGCGGGGATTAAGTTTGGGTAGATGGTTAGACTGGATAGGGGATTTTGGTTGATATGTTGGTGTATAGGCTAGTGATCATAACACATAACACAATTAGCGGAGTGCAGGGCTATCCAAAGGCCTTCATTGATACAATATACACCACTGTTTAGTTCGTTCACTACATCTCTACCACTAGACCAACGTCAGATGTCTCCCAGTCCGTCATCGTATCCTCTCTATTCTGAGTGGAAAGCCTAAGTGTTTTTAATACGGTCTTGTTGGCGCGTCGAATTTTAATTAGCCACAGGAAAGGTCTTCCTGGTCAAAATTTGTTGAAGGCTTAAGTATTTTTTGGATTTTGGGATCTTGTAATGACCACTAATCTGGCTTGACCAGAGTGTACATACTCGTAGAAACATCAGCCGGTGCCCTGTCTACTGGCTGCTCACTAGGTGTTCGCCTGTTACTGTGCAGGAGTGCCCGGTCATGCGTCTTATATAGAGCCTGATAGAACGTGCACTAGTAAAAAAGTCTAAAGGTGTCACTTCCTTTTGGCGCAGTAGTATGCTGCTGCTTCCCAGTCCGTTACTTTCCTTCACGTTATGGCGCCCTTGGCCTTTGTAGGTGTTCCACACGCCACCAGGTTTCGGGCGACAAGCGTGTATGTACTCAGACGAAATGCCAGTCAGTACATGCAATGGTTTTTTGCATTGGCAGTCTTTGGACCGCAAGTATCTCAGATGTGCGGGGTTTTCTGTGGTGTATATCCGGGTTTTCACTCCCACCATGACGTCTTTTGAGCAATTGTGACGTATTCACATCGTGCGTATTCCCCGCCATCTAGTTGCTCAATTGGATGGGGTTGGTTAGCTACTATAGAAGCAGAAAATATGGAACTAAATCAATAAAAAAAAATAAATAGTCCCCACCTCATTGCTTGTCTGGCTCTTCTAGATAGATAACTGATCTGAGAGTAACTCAACGACAACAAATACCACTATCTTGATCCCTTCTTCATGCTCTGATATTCACAACGATCACCATAATTTGGCATAGCCTTCAGTGAACTCGCTTAGTATGCATAATAACAAGGATTATCGGGGGCATGTAACTTGGTTATGTGATATCATGTATGCATGTACACAGAGGGGCATTTGACGCCCGAGGACACGTGATCGCCTGAGTGGCCTAAATTTAGGCTTATTTCAGACCGCACATATTTCAAGGGAAACTAAGGGATACCAAACTCATCAATTCCAAAGCTCGAGGAATCTTTTCCATCATTGAAAACAGACTAAAATGTTTGAAGTTATCACAAAAGGGTTTGATGACTCGGACTATTTTGCGGTCTTGTCCTTCAACGGGATTAAAGAGGTGAGAGTATTTGCATGCTAGGCGGGCAATGAATGTGAAAGGAAACCACGTACTAACTGGTTCAACAGTCCGACAGTATTGTTCACAGCAAGATCGAAGGTGATTCAAGAGAATCATGCGCGGAATACAATCGTCGAGTGATTGAGGGTTTGTCCATCAATCGTAGTTGGTGTGCATCTTGTGCTGAAATGATTATAAGTCGGATGGTTGCCAAAGACTGTGCTGGATGTATCACTGAACAGGAGAGCAAGGCCAGTACCAAGTATTCTCTCGGGCATGGTCTTGCCAAGCCAAGCTGGTGGTCATGCAAAGGCAAGGAAATCCAACGAGTACTCAACGCTCCAACTATATTCGGTCAGGATGGTCTTGCTCCGTGGCCATTTATCGTTCAGAACAACAGCGATGATGTATCAAAAAGACTCGGGCTTTCTACGGATTGCCCCATATGCTTTGGACTGGCAAAACAAATATTGTCCGCAGCTTACCAAGATGGCGAAAAAAAGGCAAGATTACTACGTGTGAACATGATCACGATGATGGAATGGAGGTTCGCTGTCGGCGGATGTAGAAATTCTTTGCTTGTAAGATTTGAGGTTGAATGGGAGAGAGACAGGAGATGGCGGAGATGGAAGACGACTTTGTCTACCAACACCTTAGTTGCATTGAGACTATTACCGATGACCGACGTTAATGGAGCAGACTTGGTACCTCATAATCTCAATCGTTGTAACCAGATTCTCCTGAAACAACAGATACAGAGCCAGTTTGAGATATACCCCAAAGTTAATCTCGAGCAAACGGCAGGTGAGTGACCTTTGCCATTAGTACCGATCTAGTCTAACCGAAGTGTATAGAGTACCCGTCATCTTTTCGCCTCATAGACGTCAATAAGAGATGCGTTGTTACGATCGGAAACAGACATGTCCGGTACTCTGCCATTAGTTATAGATGGGATCCCAAAGACAAGAACATGCTCACCAGAAAGACTATGTCCAAATTTACACGGCCGGGCTCCTTATCCCTAAAGGCAATGTCCAAAACTCTGTATGACTGCATGACGATGGCTCACGTGCTGGGGATCCCATACATTTGGATTGACCGATACTGCATCACGCAGGGTGATGATAAAGAAAAGGCTGAGCAGATTCACGCCATGGGAGATATTTACGCCAACTCGTACTTGACCATGATATGCGCTTTGTCTCAGGATATCCATTCTGGACTCCCGGGTTACACGCGAGACTTTGATGGAGGCGTTCAATCACCAAGTCGCCAATGTTGGGCCACCGCTGACGGCACTCCATACTTGCGGGGATCAAATTCGGCCTGGAAAACCCGAGGGTGGACTATGCAAGAGGAATACCTTTCTCCTCGTCGTCTTTACTTCACTGATTCATCTATTCTGTGGCATATAAACT
>LCZG01000009.1:260455-351969 GCA_001483325.1 Huntiella savannae | reverse complement strand
GGATAGTGTTAACGGTGGCGAGAGCCGAGTGTTGGCCGAACTCGGCCATGGCGAAGTTACTTAGGGAAAAACGAAGGTTCATGTCAAGCGAGTAGACGGTGGAAAGGAAAAAGACGCAGACAAACATGATGATTTTGTCGTTGGGGGTCATCACGGCGCGTTGAAATTTTGTGGCCGCCACACCACGGAGGTCGGTAGACGAGACCAACGTGGTGTCCTTGTCCTGGTCGGAGGACGGGACCATGACTGGGGATGGAGCCATGTTAAGGATTTTGGATTGTCGAAGAAAAGATGTGTGTAGATAGTGGTAATCGATAGTTGGTGTATGTTGAATATGATTGAGGAGAGAAATACATTTTGTGAAAACAGCGAGTTACCCCGACCTTTATACTTGACTACCTCATACCCATTTTGCACGCGTACAAGCGTGATCAATTTTTTCACCCTTCTCCCCGCTCTCTTTGGTATCAGTATAATCGTAGCCCGAAAACGTACTTGTACATCGGCCCCACTTTTCCCCGGCATATTGGGGTGGACGGGACTATTGCGGTTAGGAACTAGCCGTAATAAACTTGGCCAACCCTAGCAATTTGACTTTGTTGACATCAAGTGTCTCGGTAAATAGAACTATTTCACTATGCCACGTCATGATTCGCTAGCCACAGTCCTCAACGACCCCCGAGAAGTCAGGTGACAAAGCTCTACTCATCGCCACTAGGCGGCTCCAACTGTAATCATAGCCCTAACACCTCCCACAATTCTGAATGTCTCAAAGTGTCATTAGAAATCTTCGTAGCCTCGCAAGGCTGAAAAATATCTGAATGTTCTGTCAAAACCCCATGGGAAATGCGACGGCAACGTTGAAAATTGTTTTGATATGGCATCAATCGGGATGATGAATTGAGGTTACACTTGATAGATTGTCGTCGGAAAATAGTGTAAGAGCGTAAGTACCCTGATGGCCATGTTTCTTCATCCATAATCCTGGATGATCAGGAATCGGTACTTGTATTTTGTCGGCGTTTAATCTTACCGTCCGCCGCGATTGTTTAGATTCGAAGGGTTAGGGTGCCGGCCTTCTGTAGGTATGTACATTCCGGCGCCGAGTTAACTAGGGTTGTGGTGGATTGAACCCTACATCAAGAACTACAACAGTGACAATCCCGATCATTCACGCGGCGTTGCACAACTGAAGACCAGACTTGGGAACAGGTGTGGAACTGTATGCAACAGATAACTTGGTTGTATTGATTAATCATGGAGGAGGGTATCACGTATCAATCATCTATATAAACATCGCCAACCACTAAGACCCACTTATTGGTTGTCAACCACACACGGTAGTCACCAAAGGCTGACAACAGGGTAACCAGCGAAGAAAACATACGAACAACGAAGTTAGGACACAATCTTCTACAGCTACGTATTTGTCATCTCGCTTTGTGTCTTTCTAGATGCCATAATGTCAACCTCTGTCACACGCATCCCCAAACTTTTATCATGCAGAACACAAGTATCTTATCTAGCTATCGCCCGATCATGTTCAACAGTTTCCTTTGTGACAAAAGTATCGTCAACCCGTTTGGACAGATTTATAGTACTACATAAGTGCCGACGTAGATTATTTGTTGTTTCACTCCAAAAGTGTCTTTGTCAATGGGCGACTACTTAACAAACGGAGGTTATGTTGTACCTTCAATTGTGCTCGTGTACATACATGCGGGACCCTGCCTTGGTACACCATGTGTCACGAAGTATCGAGATTTACCATGCCCCCTGGACAGGCCTCGACGGGTAGTGTAACATTACACTACAGGGATAGTGTAACCTCCATCCATTGACCTCGCTACTGCACGCCGCATCGGCAACCCATCCCGGACACGTCGGCGCCAGCTCGGCACCCAGGTGTAGGGCCGTGCACGGGTATATATACCCAAGAAGCCCTCACGCCTAGGTACCGTAGATAGATTCTAATAGACATTTCTCACTTCACATCTCACAGACCCAACACCGGTAACAACGCTTCAGAGTGTCCAGTGACCCGTGAGCGGGAGATACCCTTCAATTTTCTGTTTTTTTCGTCACATGTGACGTCTTTCTCTGCTCTTCCCCCAGAGATTCCTGCCTTCTCGGAGCGCCACACTCCCTTTATGACAAATCCTTCTCTCGGCCCGGTCATCGCCCGCCAACTCGTCCTCCGCCCGGTTTTCCCACGGCATCTCCCACGGAACAAGCCCGTCCTGGCTAGTTCCGCCCCAACCACCAGGTCGTCTGACCACTCTACACATGGTGACGGTGTTGCGGAATTGGTATCTGATGTTTTCAAGGCAGTTGATAACTTGCCTGGACAAAACCCTATAGCTTGTGCGCATACGGCCGGACCTTCACTTGGTTTGGGCTGCAGGGGAGGTAGTTTTCTCACTCCGCACGTATTGTTAACGTCCACTTCGTCAGGCAGCTCCTTGAAGAATGGCGTCGTTGGGGCCAGAAGCATCATTGGCAAAGTAAGAAGACGTGAGAGCATGTCGTCTGTTGGTGGTGGGCATGTTCCTCTTCAGCACGGGGCATTCTCTGAAGGTGTGGACCTTGGACTTGCAGCTATAGCTAGTGCAGCGATATTCAGCAGGTTTTTTGCCGTTGTTGTGGTGGGTATGCGAGACAGGTGGTTTCTGTGCATACGAGCGAAGAAACGCCATGGCATTTCTCAAGTTCATTGGCCTTATCTGAAAATAGACTGAAGGGAGGCACCTTTCCAAAGTGTTGTGGAGAGGGGCGAGCATCATGGCCTCGCCGAACTGATAGCCAACGCTCATGGCCTGGTGGCATAGCGTTTCGTACCGGTCGAGGAAAGGAGTAGGATTCTCATGTGGCGCAAAGTTGATAAATTCAAGGGCCCGGTAATGGTCTAATTCACCGCACGGTGGGTCACCTGGACTCCATGTGATGACAGCTCAGATAAGGTTATCGGGGTCTCCGACATACCCAACGTCCAGCTGGCTCGGACGGAGAGCGAAATGGCTAACCGGATCATGCGTTCCAGCAAGCCAGCCGATTCAGCACTAAGTTGGTCAAAATCGGTTCGATGAAGACCATGAGGGTGGAGATTTGTCAGGGTGGACTTCATCCACGCGAAGGCATCACCTCGATGCCGGAGAGTCGACTTTGGGCTTGTGATCCAGCCTTGATTGTATGATTCCCAAACGTCGTTACCCCACACAGGAGAGTGCTGATGACGGGGGGCGTGGTAGACCGCGCGCGTGGGGAATGTAGCTGCGGCGGATCTTTCTCTCCTGGTGGTCGGGTGTGCGGTCCGTGGCTGCGGAGGATGACTTACCCCGAGTGGACGTTTTGCGGGAGCCATTCCGGGGCGTGGCGCTACCCAAAGGTCCGGAAACCTCCTGCTGTTCGCGGTGTGGAGATTGATAGTTGCTGGGTCCCGGGTCGGGACCGAAGTTTTGTTCTGGGCGGTGGGTAGCGGCGACTGAGGGCGCCCTGGATCCCCATACGGGATGGAGCGAGTATTCCTCCGGGGTGGGGTATCCGTAGCCGGGCATGGTAGTGGGTGAATCGAGTGTATGTTGATCAGCAGTTAGTGGATCAAAGATGTTTATACAGAGTTCCGTAAAAGAAAAAGAGCTCATAACCTGTGGAACTAACGGCCTAATTCTGAGTATGGTAAGATTTACTTGATTAGAGAAAGAAGAAAGGAAAACTCGAATGGTAGGATTTCCACTTATGCTAATAACTACGTACTGGCCGTTCAGGCCACATGTGAGATCTTTCGTTTCCAATATATCACCTAAACATATCCCAGCTGTTCGACAGCTTCTGTTTCTTGAAGTGTGTGCCATGTATTCCGCTAGGTGTGCCTGCGTCTTCTCCCATGTCAGGCAACGTTGTTGTTCTCAAGATGGGTACTTCGGAGGGAGATGCTAAGCGTTCCCACAATGGCCACTCCTTCTCCTGATACCAGTTTATCACAGGTTAGACCCAAACGTTTACTTTGTCATTGGCTCGACATCACTCGTATAACTCCTTGCAGCAACACTCATACCAGGCGCGGGCTTCTCGTGAGCGTCCTTGGGTGTCGGGGAAGGAGCCGTGGTCGTTGAAATGACGTTTCGACATCTTGGTCAACTCGTAATACTCTGGCAGAGTCAAACGGTAAATTCCCATTTCATTTGGCTCACGTTTCTCAACCTCGGAGGAGGTGCATGTTCCGTCTGCATGGTCCCCAGGACGAAGGTCCTTTGGAATGGTCCTACAGCCAAATCCACTCTCTGCGGGGATGATGTCTTTAACCACGGACAATTGGAAACTGCGGAAGATTTTCACAGGTTTATATCTAGACTTGTAAAACTTTGACTTCCAATTGTCTAGAACATGCTAGAGGCAGAGTTGGTGCTTGGAATGAGGGAAAACAAACTGCGCTGCATTGATTTCTGCCGAGTCTGTGTCCGTATGGAAAAACGAGATGTTGCCTAGGTTTGGAGGGAGATGGGAGTATGCACGGTCGAACCTAGATTTGGCCTCTTGGGCTGTTAATTCCGCTAGAGCCTCGCTTCAGGTGGTGTCGCAAACGTTTCAAAATTGGGCAATGAGCTTAGTTTTCTTGCTCTCAACATCATCGGGGCTTTTCGTGTTGGTGACGGGGGGCTTCTGGATGAACAGATATGCCAACGACACGCCTTCATTGCGGTACTCCCCAAGGACAGCATAACGATCTAAGCCATTGCTGTTTGTGGAAAAGGTTTCATCCATCACAAGTTCATTGATCTTGTCGGCAAGAGGCTTGATGGTATCCTTGAGAAATAAAGCAATCCCTCTGTAGCGTTCTTGGTCTGTCAATCTGGGGGCGGACGGCTAACCATCGGTTGGCTCCGGAGCAGCGCTCTCCTTAGGGGGAACCAGAGCTCCTCGTACCATTGTCCCCTATCCTCCAACCCAAGAAGAGACGATTCAATCGAGTCTTCGTCAAAGTAATATGTTGCCCGACGAATCTGTTGCTGGAGTTGTTTCAGTTGATGGCATTTTACACGATAACCCTCCGGGAAGTAATGATAATAATAGTAATAAATTGAAAAATTGCTAGCTAAACCCAAGCTTTTCCACTCGACCTCGAGGGGTTCAAGTATTCGCACTACGGACCTGATTACCGTGTGCATATGACCGTTGGGATGGGGGTTAATGGCCAGGTAATCCACAAGAAACCCCGCACGTCATGTATAAGCTGCAACCAAACGGTTGTTTTTATTTATTTAGTTGATCATTTGCTTCCATAAATTCTGCTTCTGGAGTAGCTAACCGCCCCCATCCAGTTGAACAACTGCATCAGGAAGAATATGCAACATGCGAATAAGTCACAAGTGCTCAAAACACGTCATCGTGGGAGTGAAACCCAGGATATACACCACGGAAAACCCCGCACATCTCATATACTTGCAGTCCAAGGACTGCCACTACAAAACACCATTGCATGTACTGACTGGCATTTCGCCTGTGTACATACACGCTTGTCGCCCGAAACCTGGTGGCGTCTGGAACACCTACAGAGGCAATGGGCACCATAAGGTGAAGGAAAGTAACGGACTGGGAGGCATCGGCCTACTACTACGACAAAAGGAAGTGACACCTTTGGACTTTGTTACTAGTGCATGTTCTATCACGCTCTATATAGAACGCATGACCGGAAACTCCTACACAGTAAGTGTAAAGATATGTTTTGATTTGATTTGATTTGTTCCATTTATAACCTGATTAGCAGGACTAGTTCTTCTATCTGCAGGCCGGGAGACGGTTGAACCCCGCCATATAGACCCCGTAGTTTTGAAATCGTATAACCCCAACTGACTCCTCCTCAAACACCGTCCGGCTACCCCCGACAGGCGCCCTAGGACCAACTTCCGTCGCTGCGGCCTCCTTCGGCCCGGTGCAAACGACGACACCACACAGCCAAAAACAACTGTATATCTGGCTTCGAACCTTCTAAAATCATGCCAGCCAGTTGCTTGTAAAAAGGGTATCCCGAGTATCGCTCGTTGTTAGGCTGATTTGTGTTGCCTTGAGGTATCGACAGTCGCTAAATGAGGGGGCGGACGCGGATTGTCAACGAGGCTGATCTCAAGAGGGTGTAATGGCAACGACGAGCCTTGGAATACACGAAGAAAAAAGGGAGAAAGTGTTGTGGATGGGATCCCTTATCCCCTCAACGACAAATGGGGCGAGTCTGTTTTGAGTCCGATGGAAAAGGCATCTCAAAACCTCAAAGGTGCCATCTCGAGGGTTGTAAGAGGAGAGGTTGGTGTAAATATATGTAGTTAAGCAAGTCCTCGGATCGTTATGGAAACGTAGGGTCAATGATAATAATGTGAACTGTAATAAATATATAAATTCTTGACCTCCTAAGTTCTACTGTCGCCTCCTGAAAGGCCTCCTCGATATACTTGTTCAACAATAACCTTATTACTATCCGTGCGCTATGACAACCTTAATGGCACACATCACTGAATCATGACGACTGTAGACAGTAAGGTAGTAGTAGTAGTCACGTAGATATGGTAGTGATAGAGAACATAGAATATATTAAGAGAACTGACAAGAGACGAGGCGCGTGTGCAGGTTTATATACACACGCGTGAGACCCATGTCAGCTTAGTCAGTGTCAGGGTTTACACACATCACTGAATAATGACGACTTCACCTTTGGGTAAAGGGAAGCGGTCCTTTTGCATGATTTTGTTAAGGGCGCGGTAGTCGACACAGAAACGTAAACCACCACCTGGCTTTTTGACAAATAAAATGGGAGCAGCAGCCGTAGAACTGCTGATGCGGATGAATTTCTTCTTGAGCAAGTTGAGTAGCGTGTGGCGTAGGACTAGGAGCTCGTCAAACTGTGACAGTATTCCTCGCGCGCCAGTATGACCGTATCCAGTCGTGCATCGTCCAAATCTGCAGCAACGGTACCAAACGATAGCATAGATTGGTCTTGAAAGTAACTATCTTCGGGGTTGATAGTTCCGGACACGTAGGACTCATCGCACTCAAACTGGGTTTGGTCTTGGAGGGAGTCTGTAACAACAGCCTGGGAAACACTCGGTCGTTCCACGGGTACAGCAACGGAGGAGGCAGCGGGGGCTTCTTGGTAGAACTCTGGGAGCCCTATCAGGTCACAACTCCGCCAAAACGGCCGTTCCCATCTCCGAGGTTGTTTCCAAAACAAATCAGTACCGTTTCGGATGTACTGGAAACAACCGTCAAGATGGCGACATACTAGAAACCGTGAGGTTTTGAAATTGTCACATCCGCGAACAATATTGCGTGGATTGGTAAGGTTGTCTTGGAACTCACTTGGTTGGAGTGGGTTCCTTCCGACATGAGCAGTACATGCTTTCCAGCTCCGTTGCCAGTCATGCCGCCACGACGCGTGGGGGTCCTCTGAGAGACCCATGTTGAAGAGGGCCAGCTTGCGCATGGCTTTGGAGCACACCCTCTCATTGATTAGCCACATGACGTGATCAAGTCTCGGCCGGCGTGACCTTTTGAGGTACTGGTTTTTGATCACACTCCAGTGAGACTCGATCATCATGGTTGTCCTCAGGCGAGATATGTGACTAGGGGATGCCGAACGTGCCCACAATGCCCATTTCTTCTCTTGATACCAGTTCACAACAAGGTATACCCAAACGTTGGGTTTGTTGTTGACCCGACACCACTCATAGATTTCCAGGAAACAATACTCGTACATAGCGCGTTGTTCCCGTGGGCGTCCTTGGGCGTCAGGAAAAGAACTGTGATCATTGAAATGGCGTTTCACGATTTCCAGAAGACCATTATACTGTAAACTTGTCAGAGAGCATGTTCCTTTCTCTAGAGGTTCAATTTGGTCTTCTGGAGAGCCACTACATTGTTTGGTTTTATGGTCCCTTGTGCGGAACCTCTCGGGAATGGCCCAACATCCAGACCTCTTCTCTGGTGGAATCACACTCTCGAACAAGGACGGTTTGAAATGTGTGAAGACTTTGACCACGCCATACTTGTCACTGAAGAATTTCTTCTTCCAGGCGTCCAGAACATGCCACATGCAGAGTTGGTGCTTGGCGTGTGGCCAAATCTTTTAAGCGCGGCAATTTCCGCTGCTTCCTTGTCCGTATGGACGAACAAAACACCATCTTCATCGTGGGGTAAACGAGTATACCGCTCACGTCTTTTCTCAGCTTGCTCTACAGAGAAGCGGTTGGAATTCGCCTCCATTAGGAACCGCAAGTGTGTCAAGAAGGCAACGATGAGCTTTGTCTTCTGCCGCGCGACCTCTTTGGCAGTTTTCTGGTTCCCGATATGGGGCTTCTGGACGAAGAGATACGCCAAAGGCATACCTTCGTTGTTGAACTCCCCGAGTACCCCATAAAGCTCCAAGTCACTGCTGTTTGTAGCAAATGTGGCATCCATTACAAGCTCTTGGATGAAATTGGACAGCGACACAATTGTTTCCTTGAGGTAGACAGCAACCCCTCTATATCTAGCATTCTCTGGAATGTGTTCGTATTCTTCAGTCAAGGGGGGGAAGACGAATTCCTTAAACTCTTGTTTTCTTTTTTCTAACCCGAGTATTGTTGAAGTGATGGGATCTTTGTGGAGCCAATACTTCTCTTCCAACCTCTTTCTCTGGATGTATTTCACGTGGTGGGAGCGTACAAAGAGGTTGTCGGGTTTTTTTTGAACAAAGAGGTCCGTTAGGATATCGTCCACGCTTTTGCCTGCTTCCAAAGCATTTTCGATGTACTGTTCTGTCTCGGGGTGCATTGTCTCTAGCCTCTCGACAGGATGGGGAAGATGCGTGAGTCTAACAAGTATTTCGGGGCTGCCGAGCATCTTCTTCATGACCATTGAACTATCACACTGGTAGAAGTTTCGGGACTCGCCATGCATTTTTACGCGAGACATGTCGTCGATCCCTTTGTGTCTGTGGGTGTGATCTTGGTTACAATGCCAATAGGAAATCATTGAACCATCCTTGTTACATCTGTCCCTTTTGTAGAGTAACACAGCGCCGCCGCCGCAACGGATTCGCAGTGCAATTTGTTTGCCGGCCTCTACAAACGAACGACCGATGTCTTTCTGGGAGAGGGGGGGGGCATGAGTACCGGTGAGTTGGTTCTTAATGTCATCTGACAAAGACTCAACTTTAACCTTGGTCGAATACTCAAATCTCTGTTGTTGGTTCTGTAAATTTGTGTCAGTTTGACTGATATTCAACATTTTGTGAACGACATGACTTACGGGCTCTTCTACAGTCGGGTCGTATGACACTGAATATTTCTGGATGCGGCTCGACAGCATCACTCTCTTCCCACACGACTTCCTCTTGCTCTGTTTCATCTTCACACAGCGTCACCGGTTCGTCGTGAGGGTCCACAAAGTCTCCATCAAATTCCACTTGCTCTTCATCGGATTCCACTTCCTCTTCATCAGATTCCACCGGGTCGAAGTGAGCTTGCCCATCAGCATCTGAAGTCCAGTCTATTTGGATTATTGGTTGTAGATGGAAAGCAACCTGTTGCACATCCTGCTGGGCAGACGATGGAACATTCTGGTCGAAAGATGCTGGTACATTCAGTTGGACAGGTACTGACGTAATATTTCTTATACGTCCTTGCTCCCATCTTGCTAACTCCGCCGGCCAGGCAGCTTTTTGTATCTTGGTACAATGTCTACTGCATGCTCTTGACAGCTTGCCACTAGACACAAGATCTTTAAAGTGGTGAGACGGCTGGCCGGCTCGATCGCTAACAATCAAGATAAAAAAAAACGAGCAAAACAAAAACTGGCATGACAAAAATGAATGTGACCACGTTCCCAAGTATGAAAACTCCGAAAGCCTCAAAGCGGTAGTCGGCTAAAAGTCGGCTAAAAATCTTTCGATAAAAACTCCGTCACTTTCGGCGTGAATGAATCCGGCTCCAAGTCCTTTTCCAAGGAAGAAACGGATATTTCATTTAGCAAACAAAAAGGAGCAGAAGTTATCCAAAGATAAAGCTTCACACGGGTTGGTTGTGGTGTTGTCTTGCGGCACAAAAAGTGGTTTTAATGAGGGGTGGAGATGACAGTCAGCAAATCTCGCCACAAAAGTGTGAAGCGGGGTAGGCGACTCCGCATAAACGAAAAAGATACATTGCTAACCATGGGGAAAATGAGAAAGCAACAAAAATGTAAAAATAAAAGAAAGAGTGAAGTCGCCAAGGTGTTTCAACACTCCCATCTATACTCTGGGCGCAGGCGCATCTTGAGTTTGATGGAAATGACACCTGACGACCCCAAAAATATCATTCTGAGAGTGTTAAGGAAGAAAGTTTTCACCTGCGATTTGAACCACTCCTGTCGAATGTACCCTAAGACCACGACTCCTTAACCCTTGCCCAAAGCACGCCAAAATGAAGGTCGATAGAAGCAGAGGGACCTCGAAACTGGATCCTGTTAAGGTTGTAGCGAGGAATACAGACACATCAATCGATGGAAGCTGAGTCCATGTCAAGTGTCGAAGATGACGAACGTAGAAACAGTGAAGCCAAGGTAGTTGTTCAATCAAACTATTTTCCGACGACAGTGGCTTAAGTGTAACCCAAATTCATCACCCCGCTAGAGATGGTATCAAATTGATGTTCACGGATACCATCACAGTTTGCGGCGGGTTTCGATGCCGTATTTGGTGATTTTTTATTTTTATCAGGCTCAGTATTGAATGCGATACTTTGAGATATTCACATTTATTGGAGGTGTTAGGACAGTGAGCCCAGTAGTGACTCGTCATCGGCGATGTATAGGGCTTTGTCGTCGTGGCTTGAGGGGCCACATCTTTGTTGCGGCCGCACTTGGCAAGTTGCCGGAGCGCGGGATCCTTGTTGACGTTCTAAGTAGCTTCCAAGGTGTGTTTTGTGTTTGTGTGGTCTTTGTGTTACTGTTGTTTTCTTTGCTCTGTCGTGGTACCCCTCCAACTAAAAGCTTGGTTGCAAACAGACTTTTGCCATCAGGGATGGTTCCATAAATGACAACGATGAGGAAATCGACATTGATGACGTCATTGATTCTTCGTCGACTAAGTTTGTCTCGCTTGCGCCGATACTTCGTCTGATAGTAATGTAGTCAAGCAAAGATTCGTTAATGAGTAGATCGAGAGCTTCTATACATGGCCTTAAATCTTCTTTGGGGTTTGTCACATCGTCATGTAGGCACTCGACTTACAAAGTGAAACCTGATTAGAGACAATGCAAGGGTGCGACAGAGGTCTTAACTTCTAAGGATAGGTCTGGGAATCGGTGTCTAGATAGATATATTATGTTAGCATTGAGATCACAAAACCTTGAACAAAAAACAAACCGTCCTCCCCGACGGCCAAAAGATAATGCTCCCCATCTGGGAATCGAACCCAGGTCACCTGCGTGACAAGCAGGTATGATCACCACTACACTAATGAGGACTTGTTGATGCAAAGACATCCACTACACGCTTTATATTGTCAGCGATGTGCGGCCGCACCATTAGAAAACAGCGTCTGCGTTGAAAAGGGGAAGCTGTTCAGGTAGACGTTAAATAGTACAACAACAAAAAAAATGAAAAGGGGAAGCGGGGAAGATGGAGTGCAGGAGATGGAAGTGGATGAAGTGGAAGGCGCGAAGCCGGAGGTTGAGGGGGACGGAGAAGCCGGAAGACGGCAGCAGGACCTTCAGGCGGAAGAGGAAGGCTCGAGGGCCTGGAATCGGAGGCAGCTGAGGCGGCGGTGAAGAAGAAGAGGAGAACACCACCTGGAGGAGATGGATATGTGACAAGTCCCCCGTGTCGGATAGATACCAAACTACCGTGGCGACTGATTTTGTATTTTATTGCTGGATCGGCCGCAGGCCAAGAATACCAGGACGAGCTTGGGCCCCGCGGGGCAACTTCGGGCCGTGCCGAGTATAGACCCTCTCGGTGTTTTGTACATGTTTTTGTGCTTTTTTCATTTTTAATTTTTTCATCTGGCTCTTTATCTGGTCTTGGGAGGACCTCTATACTTGCGCATCCTCGCAATTGCAGACCACCCAAGAGAGGATTCTGGGTAGACATCATCATCTGCGGTTTCAATTTGTCTGGAGAGCCGTCGTATTAACAGATAAAGCTAGTTAGGGAAACATTAAATAACACAACAACAACGACGACAAAATACCGGGCTTGCAACCAGTGAGAACGAAGCCAACAGGGCATCAGCTGACAACTTGTGGTCAAGGTCACTAACCTTCAGTGAATTCGTTTAGTACGCATAATGTCAATGATTATCGGGTGCATATGACTTCATTGTGTGAGATCATTTGTATATGTATGTATGTATGCACATAGATAAATACACGTATAAATACATATACATATGTATGTACATATGTACACATATGCAAAAATGCAGATTAATTACTTGCTACGGATGGTTGCGGTACCTGACAAATATGTATGTATGTATGTATGTATGTATGTACATACATATGTACACACCGGGGCATTTGACGCCCAAGCACACGTGATGGCCTGAGTGGGCTAAGTTTAGGGTCATTTCAGACGGCACCTATTTCAAAGGAAACTAAGGGATACCCAACTCATCAATTCCAAAACTCGAGTAATCTTTGCCATCATTGAAACACGACTAAAATGTTTGAAGTCATTGCAAGACATGGTAATGGCCGGTTCGGTTTTACGGTCTTATCCTTCAACGCCATTGAACAGGTGAGAATCTTTGCATTCTGCGTGTGAAATGAATGCGACAGGCAACCATGTACTGATTGGCTTAGCGATCCGACGGAATTGTTCACAGCAAGATTGAAGGTGATTCAAGAGAATCGTGCGCGGAATACAATCGTCGAGTGATTGAGGAGTTGTCCATCAATCGTAGTTGGTGTGCATCTTGTGCTGAAATGATTATAAGTCGGATGGTTGTCAAAGACTGTGCTGAATGTATTAATGACCAGGAGAGCAAGGTCTACAGGCGGCAGTCTCTTGGACATGTTCTTGTCAAGCCAAGCTGGTTGTCATTCAACAACAAGGAAATCCCACGAGTACTCGACACTCCAACTATGTTTGACCGGGACGGTCTTTCTCCGTGGCCAATTATCGTTCAGAACGACAGCGGCGATGTATCCAAAAGACTTGGGTTTTCCTCGGATTGCCCGATATGCTTTGGGTTGACAAGACAAATATTGTCCGGAATTCATTCAGCTGGCGATCAAAAAGCAAGATTGCAGCAAGTGAACACTATCAGTACAACAAACATATCGGAGTATGTGGAAGGATGTAGAAATTCGTTGCTCGTAAACATTGAGGTTGAATGGGAGCTACATAGGGGATCGAAGAGATGGAAAAAGGCTCTGACTGCCAAAACCTCAGCTGGATTGAGGCTATTACCAATGGTCGACGTCAATGGAGTAGACTTGGTACCTCATAATCTCAATCGTTGTAACCCAATGTTCCTGAAACAACAGATACAAGCTCAATTTGAGAAGTACTCCAACGTTAATCTCGAGCAAACGGCAGGTGAGTAACCTTTACCAACTAGTACCAATCATGTCTAACGGAAGTGTATAGAGTACCCGCCATCCTTTCGTCTAATCGATGTCAATAAGAGATGCGTTGTTACCATCGGAAACAGACATGTCCAGTACTCTGCCATTAGTTACAAATGGGATCCTGAGGACAAGAATATGCTCACCAAAGAAACTATGTCTGAATTTGCACGGCCCGGCTCTTTATCGCTAAAGACAATGTCAAACACGCTGTACGACTGCATGACAATGGCTCAGACGCTGGGAATCTCATACATTTGGATTGACCGATACTGCATCATGCAGGGTGATGATAAAGAAAAGGCCGAGCAGATTCACGCCATGGGAGATATTTACGCCAACTCGTACTTGACTTTGATATGCTCTTTAACCGACGATATACATTCTGGACTCCCAGGTTACACCCGAGACTTTGATGGAGACCTGAAATGGCCAAGTGACCAATGCTGGGGCTCCTCTAGGGACACTCCATACTTGGAGTTCTCAGATTCAGCATGGAAAGGCCGAGGGTGGACTATGCAAGAGGAATACCTTTCTCCTCGTCGTCTTTACTTCACTGATTCATCTATTCTCTGGCATATAAACTGTCCAATGGTGTCATACCATCATGCAAATTGTACTGTGCAGCCAGAGTGTCGTCCCGAGTGTGAAACAGTAAAATCCAGGCCAACCCGTCGCCTGCTACAAGAATACACGAGTCGTGAACTTGCCTTTTCTAGTGACAGAATCAACGCAATTGCCGGCCTTTTCAAAACTCGAGGTGTTGAACATGTGTTCGGAATCCCCACTCGCCACATGCAGATTGGTCTTTGCTGGATCAGATATTCTGCCACGAAGCCCGCATTGCCTAACAATCAGTTCCCTACTTGGTCTTGGGCCTATCTGTTTTTTGAGATATGCTATCTAGCGTTTGAAACCAGGAATAGCCGGTTGAAGTCTACAATATTGCATCCCTTGACTTTACCACAGAAGGGAATCCATTTAGCGAGACAAATGGGATTTCCCATCGCCGACTTAACTAAACTTTCGAGTAGCCAACTTCTCATTCGAGCCAGAATTCGGCTAATCCGGCCTAATGATACCACGTACGAGGACCCCGCATCGCGCAACATGCACTCCAAGACTTTTGCATTTCAACTAAGGCAGTGGCCTGATGAGAGCGGTGAAGCACACATTCATTCTATTATGATCGAGCCTTTCATCCCGCCAGACGATGTCATGGGTGGTAACGTCATCCACGCTCGACGTGTAGGTCATGTTGAGACGCCATTCAAGGGTACCTGCTATTTAGATCAACTCCCGAAGATCCGTACAATGGCTATCCAGACATTAACGCGTTTAAAACGACAACGCATCGACAGATTCCCAGTTCAAAGGAAACCTCGGACTAAGTTGACATGGCGCTTGGCATCTGAACGTTCCCCCACTTGGTTACAGCGTCCACAATGTATCTGCCCAGAGAACCCGATAGATCTGGGTACAAGAGTAGCTCAAGCACTGCCAGGGGAATTCCCAAAGAAACATTGGTTTTTCAAGCGGATGTACCGTCGTTTTCTTTTACGTTCGCTTTCTACCGAGCAGGTGGTATCTATTGGCGAACTGGCACTGGGACGTCAACCTGAACGTAAGGTTGGTCGTCGAAGCTCTAATCGCCGTGTAACCAACAAGCGAAGACCGATACTTCGGCCCTTTTTTGGCCATAGCACTATGAAAGACTACGGATCATTCCGGACTGTTATTTTACATTGAGGATTCACTTGGATGGGAGGGTACAGTGGGGATCTTAGTCAAGCAAATATATCGAATTATAGTTTCACCGAACCTCTCTAGTGAGCCCCAGAACCGGCCAAGCCCCTTGAGATTTTATATCGTAACTCTGATAATTTTGATGAATAATGATTTCGTGGCTACCAGTCTACTTCTTTAACAGTCCATCTATAAGTGGGAGGAAACTTGGGTGGCCTTCTCATGATATTAGAAACAGGCTACTTAGATTCTATACTTGCGCATTTTCGCAATGGCCAATCGCCCACGGGAGGATTCTAGAAGGACGTCATCATCTAGGGTTCTAATTTGTCTTGAGAGCCGTCGTGTTAAAAGGTACAGCTAGTTAGGTAGACATTAAATAAAGTAACAACAACAAAGCATTGCACGCCATTTTGGGGTCGGTAGTGACTTCTTGATTGCTAACCGGACTGCCTCCATCACGTCGTTGTCATGGTTTATCTTATATGTGTACGCCGGTGACATCTATTCCTTTCGGCCAACAACGTCATCACATGTTTGTTGTTGGCTTAAGCCGGCAACTACGGCTCATTCATACGTGATCAAATAGAGTATGTACCATGTACATTATTTGCTTCTCAGTCTATGTATAAATGTTGGAAACTGCCAAGCTTAAAAAAAACACGGCAGAACCTGCCGATTTCTGCGACTGCCCTCGTCCTGATAGACCATCAACGCTTTCCTTCAAGGTCTGTTACTGGTTTTTTCTTGTTGATTTTCACTTTCTACCATTCAAGCACCTCTCGCTTTACCATCTACATTCTCGTTCTACACTCTATCCTATAACTACAATCCACTCAACAATCCATCACTATAACCTCTCTCACTGTAAGACATGCCAACACTCAGTTCTAGGCAAAGCCGCTCTTCCAGTCACTATGCTAACAAGATAACTGCCTTCATCGATGCAGCAGTGATAATGGTAGCCCAACCCAAAACCGATGGAGATCCTGTTGGGCCTCCCAGACAGCCTGGGGATTGGGATTATCCTCCCTGGTACAAAGGGCAGCTCAGGCGCTACCGAAACAGGCCGCAGAACATGTACACGAATGTAGACATCCGAGTCGTCCGGGCCTATTTTTGCGACATGTTACAGATGACGATTCCCCAACTCCGCGAAAGTACCGACTATGATATCGAAACCCGTATTCTTGAAGACTCGCGATTTGAAGGATGTTCGCTTCTTCATGTGGACGCTTATAGGGCCGCATTCAAAGGTGCAGATACAATTCGGGTTCCTCGTATCCCGCGGTACAAACAGATGATTGACGAGATGAACGCGGAATTTCATACTGAAGTCAATGGAGTGGCGACGTTGAACAAGGAACGTGCAGCTGAGTACGATCGGGTTAAGAGGTGGCTGGAAAAAGAACCACGCTTTTATAACTGGTAGTTTGGGCAAGGTTACACTAAAAGTACGCAGGATCTCTGTGTTTGATTTTCGAAGGGCTGGAGTTTTATGGGTTGTGTTTTATTCCCTCTATAAGAGTTATGCACTTGGTGGTTAGGCTGGTTGAGCTGTAACTTTTAGGTTACTTGCATTGAGGCTTTTTCAGATGTATCGTATGTGGAATAGGGGACAGTTTAGTTGGCCAGGCAGACTTCTGACAATGGAAATTCCTCATGACAGTGTTCAAATCATTATTGATGCCCAACCCCGTGGATTACATATGCTATTAATCTATAAACTTGATATTTATTGCTTGGAATATTGTAAGCCTTGACACAACCAAAACATATTCATATCTACAACCCATGATGCATATATGCACACATGAGTAGATATACTTTCACGCTACACCGCCGATCAATACCAGCGAAAACGGGTATTCCCGCCAGAACCAGCGATTTATGGAGCCAACACCACATGTTCAATCCGTTTTAGGTAGCCGACCCATTGTGCATTCAGCGTGTGTCTGTGCGTTAGGCCTAAGCGGACAACCATCAACGACGGCCGGGTATACGGCCGAACGATTGGACGACGATATCGGAAGTGGGTCATCATGGACAATGGAGGAGGAATGGAGCCATTGTGGGATCTTGGATTATTGTTTTTTCCCGAGTCCTTCTGGTTACATTGTTTTCTGGACATCTCCACTTGCGGAATACGACAATAACCACGTTTTCTGCAAGACTTGGGTACTACGTAGAATCCACAGTTTCTGTCATCACATTGCACATCCTGTGATGTCACACATACCCGTCACGAACTGTTTTCAGTCATCAATATACTAGGTCTCAGCGGCCCGCATCATGACTTCATCTGACCAGCCGCACAGACCGCTTTCTAACCGCCGTCATGACACCCACCGGCCTCCCGCACGCCCCTGCTATTGCTTCAATACGTGGTGGACCCTCTCCAGCCTGCTTATTCCTGTGGTACGGTTCATGGCCCACTTGACTTTGCCTCAAATAGCCATGTGTGCCCACCCGTGGAATGGGTAACCATCTTCCCCACTCTTACCCCGTCATTCCCGTTCCGATCCGTTCTTACTACCGTTATTATGGACTCTAAACAGCAACCGTTGAGGGTGGCGGTTATTGGTGCGGCTGCTTCGGGCTTGGTTACGGCTAGGTACCTGGCGCATGCTCATGAATACTTCCCTGGGATGCCGGCAGTGGAGGTAGACTTGTTCGATGCTGCGGATAATTTTGGAGGAACCTTTTATCTCCGTGTTTATGAGAATGCCGAGGTTAGTTACAGTTTAAGCTTCTTTCTTTCTAGGGCAATATATATACTGATATTATCTTTTAGCTGGTCTCCACCAAGTACCTGACTGCCTTTTCCGACTTCCGTTTACCAGCCGATGCTCCGGACTTTGTAACTCCCCAAGTCTACTGTTCCTATCTCGCCGACTATGCTCACCACTTCGGGCTGGCCGAGCGCATCCGCTTCTCTACAAAAGTAACCCGGGTCACCCGTGGTCCTAACGGTGTCGGTCATCTTGTGACCTTCCATCACGTCGATACTCCCGATGATATTCAAACCCGGGCTTACGATGCTATTACAGTTGCTACCGGCGTGCACACGAACCCTGAGATCGTCAGTTTCCCTGGAGCTGATAAGGTTCCTAATCTTCTTCACTCTTCCCAGGTCAAGACTCAAAAGGATCTTGGTACTGGGAATGTGTTGGTTCTTGGTGGTGGTGAGACTGGATTGGATATGGCGCATTTGGCTGTTACCAGACATGTTGGCCGGACAGTCCTCAGTACCAGAAATGGTCTTTTCACTGGACCGAAGCGCATCCCATCTCCTCTTATCCTGAACGGTTGGCTTGTCCCAGAGAACCCAATCCCCAACAAGCCAGTCGACTGCGCTGTCGCTTCATTGTTCGACACAGCCTATGTTCCACCACTTTTGCAGCGCAGCTGCTTGCTTGCTGAATATTACGACAAATGGACTAAGGCTGCCGCATATGTCATGGGTGGATCTCTATCTGGTCCTGATCAATGGGGTGCTGTGATGGATGCTGAGCGTGCTCACACCGAGTCCGGTAAGTCTTTTTACATCTCCTGTATGATAGCTAATCTAACCTTCTGTGCCTCACAGTTTTCTTCGTCAAGACCCCCCGCGCCATGCCATATCTTTCCAACGGCCGTCGCTCAAAACACATCATCAACCGTATTCGCAAATTCATAGTCAACGTTCCCATCGAGGATGTTGGTCCATACCGCATTGAGTGTGCCCCATGGCCCCGTGAATACGCCGAGGAGGGTATCATTTGGGATAAGCCACCCAAGGAGCCTAATCTGGATAACTTCAAGCCAGATACTATTGTGTTTGCTACCGGATATAGAAGGGAAATTCCTTGGCTGGATGAGGCTGATTATGGAAGCCCTCGGTCTGCAGACTGTCGTGGTATCTGGCATCAGAAGGATATTTCCGTGGCGTTTATTGGGTTCAAGCGTCCTGGTCTTGGTAAGTCACCTAGTTCATACGACTAACCACAGTACCACGTTACTAACACCACTACCTCAACATAGGTGCCATCCCTCCTCTAGCTGAAATGCAAGCCCAGCTCTGGGTATACAGCTACCTCAAATCCATCTACCCCAACTTCGTCCCTGACCGCCCCGAAAGCTCCCTTGAGCCCTACAACATGACCTACAAGCTCCAGCCCATGGGTGGCATCGACTTTGCTCACTGGAAGGGTGGTGTGGATCACGAAGCCTACACCTACCAGCTTGCCCTGGACGTAGCTACTGCCCCGTCATTCACCCAAATCTGGCGCCTTAACCGGAAATACTCAGAAGGCTTCTTTGATTACAAGTTGCTTTGGGTCTGGGCTATGGGTTCCAACTTTACCACCAAGTACCGTCTTGTAGGTCCCTGGGCCGACGAAGAAACGGCTATGCGTATTCTCAAGACTGAGCTCTGGGGCATCTGTCGTAAGAGTGGTGGACTCCCTTGTAAGTACCATAAAACGACCCCTCCATCCCGGGTTCAGCCCTGCCGTGTAACTATAGCTGACATCCAATGTAACCAGTCATGTCCACCTACACTATCCTTCCATTCTTCATGTTTGGCTACCTTAGTCTACTCATTCTCTTCTTCGAAGCTCTTTGGTACGGCACTATCCAAGTGGTCACTGGCAAAAAAGTCAAGCGTTACCACTGGGATATCTCGACAGATTAAACAACCAACACCGGCGACGACGTTATGTAACCCTAAAATAAGTGTAGTATTTTTCCTTTTTAGTCAAATTGATTTCATTATTTTACCCAATTTGGAAATTATGATAAGATAAGCTTTTTCTGAGATCTTGGTCCATGTGGGGCTTTTTTTTTCTTTGCGCAAGTCGCTGTGGTACTGGAAAATGCGACAAAAGTTAGCGTAGTAGTAAGCGACTTAGTAACGACTTTGCCTTGACACTTATACCACTCGTACTTGGTTGGGTCGCCGAATTGTTTGTCCAGTCTCATCTTTATCTCCGAGTACACCGCTCTTTCCCTCGTTATTAAGCATGGGAACCGTCGTACAGCCCAACCAATGGATCGCGCTCCGGCTACCTTCGGGTGCGCTGCGAGTAATGCAGGCGACTCCACACACGTAAGTCTCATTACATTGTTCGGCATATCGACGAATAGCTAACCACCTTCTTCCAACACAGTACCATCTCTCTCGGAAAATACGGAACCTTCCCTTCAAACCTCATCATATACCGTCCCTTCCACCTAACCTACGAAGTCCAAGAGCGCCGTGCCGACGAAGACTTTGCGCGTCTCAGAGTGGTTAGTTCGGCGGAACTGCAAGCGGATATCGTCGCTGAAGAGAATGGCGCATCCCCTGGTGGCGAGGGGGAGACCGTGGAAGTTACCGGTGGTGATGAATTGGCGCTTGTGGATACTGAGACGGGGGAAGAGGTGATTCGTTCGAATGTGGGTATTGTCGATGATAGTGCCGCGCAGACCTTGACGATGGAGGAAATTGAGGAGTTGAAGAAGGATGGGAAGGAGGCGGGTCGCGACTTGATTAAGAAGCTTATGTTGTCGCATATGGCTATTGATAAGAAGACTACTTTCTCGTTGGAGAAGTATAAGCTTATGAAGACGAAGAAGTATATCCGGCGCTTCCAGGTTCTCCCATTGGATACACCCATGCTAGCGCAGTATCTCTTGGAAGAGAAGAGAGATGTCGGCAAGATCTTAGAGTTGAGAGCCGAGATGTTGGGCTTATTGGGGTGCTGGGGTGACGTGCATCACACTGTAGACGCCGACCCTACCAATGAGGAGGAACAACCCAAAGAGGAACCCGCGACAGTCCAACCCGAGACTACAAACGAGCAAGACAACTTGGAAGACCCGCTGAAGATCACCAGTGAGAAACTCGGCGGTGGACGATACCTCGTAATCGACGACACCGGCGGTCTCCTCGTCGCCACCCTCGCCGAACGCATGGGCATCCTCACCCCTCTCGCCCCCGAAGCCATCCTCGACAAAGCCCTCAACCCCACCGACCCAGTCGACACCGCTATGGACGTCGATGACGAGCCCGCCCGCCCCGAACACTACCATACCTCTGACCTCCACGTTCCCTACGCCGGCTCAAACACCATTACCCTTCTTCATGCCAATGCCCAGCCAAATCTAAGTACCCTTCGTTTCTACGACTACGACGTAGCTACCCCGAATCCTCCCTTCGCTACACACCCTCTTTACTCGCGCTTATTAACCATCAACTGGTTGCAACTTCTCGATCCTATGCAAGACCACGTATACACTGAAACCCCCGAGGTACTAAGCGACGAAGTCCTCGCCTCCGTAAAAGCCAGTCGTCGCGGAACATACCACCGCAAGCGCCGCAGATGGGCTCGTACCCGCTACATAGTAGACAGTACACGGTCCGGCTCCTTCTCCGGGCTCATCACCGCATCTACCATGGACCCCATCAGTATCCTCAAACACACACTACCCCTACTATCCCCCGGCGCCCCTATCGCCATCTACTCGCCGACAATCGAGCCTCTAGCCGCGCTCGCCGACTGCTTTAGTGTTGCGCGACGGGCCGCGTGGGTAGCTAGTCCTCCGGCGAGCGCGGTGGGGAAGACGGCAGAGGAGCTGGAGAGGTGGGCGGGCGATGGGGATTTCCCTGTGAATCCTAGTTTGGTTGTGGGGCCGTCGGTGCAGAGTTCGAGAGCGCGTCATTGGCAGGTTTTACCGATGCGGACGCATCCTTTGATGACGAGTCGTGGTGGTGCCGAGGGGTACATCTTTACCGGGTGGAGAGCAGTTCCCGTGCAGGGTCAGATTGCCGCGAGAGGCTTGTATAAGCGGAGGAAGGTGGATAACTAAATTGATGGGGTCACGGATAAAAAGGGGAAGAAGGCACGTTTCTTAAAAGGGAGATGGTAGTCGTAGTAACAAACGTTAATGTATGAATTGTATATTGTAAGGACCATCATGGTTATCAAAACCGGTTCTTTCTCTCTCTCTGTAACACTCAAGATGACTCTCCATAGCTTTAAAGTGACTTGCCCATGAACTTGCGCTTGGTGTAGCTCATCCACCACTTGGACGGCTTCCCATCACCACCCTCTTCATAGACACGCGCAAGCAGACGCGACGCCAACTCCTGTCTAACCTGCGACATATAAAGACGAAGGGTCTCAGCCTCCTGTCTATCACGAGGCGCCTCATACATCTACAAACCGTTAGCCCAACCCAATCCAATTCCCCAAGCACCAACAAAAGACATACCTGATTCAAAGGCCACCCAGGCTCACCCGGGATAGCAAACCCCGTATCCAAACTACACCCAATAACCTCCTTCTTCCCATCATTCCCCGCGGCCCCCTTAATCCTCGCCAAACACTCACTAACAAACCAAATCCCATAAACCAATAGTCTATCCGCCGGGCCCTGAAGTTCAAAGTTGCGGAAAAACGTATTGGCACGGAACACCGCCAACACCTCATCTAGAATATCATAGCTCTCACTATCGGCCTCGGGAGACTCGCCGGCCGCAAGGCCCGCCGCCGGGGGAAGTGTATAAGCAGGACCGCGCGTCTTGGTACGCAGAGGGAGGAGGGGGAAGTTGCCGATTAGGTGGGTGTTGGCCTCCGTGTTGAAGGCGGAGTTGTAGGCCTGGAAGAGAGGGGTGAATATGTTAGTTTTGGGTGCGATCGGGAGACTTTAGTATAATACGAACCGGCATTATGAGGGATATATAAGAAGGAGAGTCTGTTAGAGTGCTGGGTTTGTGTCAAATACCAATGTACAGCAAAATCAAACAATCAAGGAAACAATGTGCGCAAAGCGAATACCAATTGATGTCGGTCTGCATCGGACTCGTCGCATAAAGACCAGACGTCATGTCCAAAGCTCTGGCCAAGCTCCCCGGTGTGGCGCATGGTTGCCTGCCAGGTGGCGTCAGATGCGGTAGTGGGATAGGGTATTCATAGGGTTATTCCAATCCAACATGCTGACCTCGGGCCGCTTCACTTACACAATATCATGCACACACGCACACACATCACAATGACTTCAAAAAATGAGACAAAAAAGAATACTTCAACACTTAACTAATCCTCATATTTCATCCGCCCTCTTCTTCAGCTCACTGTAATCTCTTGCGCTTGCGGTCATCGTCCCCCCGTGGATCTTCTTCATCCTTCATAACCCGATCATCCTCCGCACTTGTTGGGTTCAACATGTGCGCAACACTGGTTCTACGCGTCGGTGGCACTGACGAGTCCCGCACATTGAGATTTCTATTCTCTTTTGGCTGCCACGAAAAGTTGTTGTTAAAAGTGACGGGTCCTCCTGAGCCTCCTTGTGGTGGTCCTTGAGACGACGCTGATTGAACTCCAGGAGGAGTACCCGGTCTTGAATGTGGTGGCCCCTGTGACGCAATACTGTAGTTACTCAGAGACTCATGTAAACGCTTTTCCTCATGGCTTGACCGACCAGGCGACCGTGGTGGCCAAGATGGCTGTCCCTGGGTGCCATGTTGTGGTTGGTAGCCGTTACTGTGACCAGCAGGCCACCCAGGAGCGCGGATGTCCGCTGCAGTGTGTCGCCGGCCCATATCCTGCTGTACCTGGTGGGGCAGAGCTGACGGTGGACCCTGGGGCGCATGCTGTTGCTGGAGAGGATGCGGTCCTGGTTGCGGGTGATGCATGGAGCGTGCTGATGAAGGAGAAGTCTGAGTCGGGCTGGCACCAATAGATCCATAACGCCTTTGTGCCGTTGACAGGTTGCTGGGAATGGCCGGCCGATACTGCGTCGCGGCATTAACACGATGCGCAGTCGGCGGCACAGCCAGCGTCGCTCTGCGCGGGTCTTCTGGGGGCGGTGGTGGGTGATGCGGAGAGAGCTGAGCAGGCTCATAATAGGGTTGCCGAGCGTAAGGGTCTATTTGCGGGGCCATATGTGGCTGGTGTGGCGCGTGGTGTGGCGGTGGTGGCGGCTCGTCAATGCCGCGGATGGCGTCTATTTGCCGCTGCATCTCGGATTGGATGGACGCGATGTCGCGGTGAACTGGGTTATCATGTGGAACCAGGTGGGTAACTGTTTGGGTGAGTTCCTGCGAGAGCTTATAGACGTTGACTAGCGATGTGGTCATAGCCTGTTGACGCAGCTGCATGTGGTATGTTGACTCTTCTTGGCGCTGGAGGCGCAGATTAAGGTCGTAAAAAGCATCGTGAATCATTCGCGGGTCGGTAGGCTCTGGGACCATGTGCATTTGCTGGTCTGGAAGCCCAGACGGTGGCGGAACTGGCGGCTTCTGCGTTGAGATTTCGCGGTGTACGAGGGAATGACGAGAGGCGCGCCGCTTAATGTCGCGAAGAGAAGCAAGATCGCCGCGCTTGAAATAACCAGCGCCGTGTTTGAATTCCCAAAGAGCAGAATCGGGGCTACTAGTGTGGAAGACGTCGCTCACTAAAGTACAGGAGAACAAGGGTCAGTAAGAGGCAACGAACCAAGAACATGAAGAAGCAGTGACATACCTTTATGGAAACCATACATGTTGAGCTGACGAACGAAAGAGCTGATGTTTGTGTGCTTGAAGTACTGTCTGTTTCCAGAAAAGACGGGATGAAATTAGTAAATGGTCAACCGGGTCAGGTCTGCGATGTGTCTACTTACGAAAGCGCTTTGCTGAAATCGCTACTAGGTGACATAACAAATGAGTCCGCGCTGTTCGACCAAGAAATGAGATGTTGCAATGATGTGTCCTCCAGCATACTATATGCGCAAAGTGGTCAGTAAGCGAACCTGTATTTCCAGATTTTCTCTGCAATCCATACCTATATAATTTGTGAATGAAAGCCGTTTGAACCACCTTTGGTTGGTTCGCAGCGGCACTCGCACTTGGCGCCGCCATACTGACACTGAGCCCACCGTTGCTCTGCGACGCTACTCCATTACCTTGCGCCGCGCCTCCATCATGCGACGGTCCTCCGGGTCCACCTCCGGGTGCTGTCCCCTCATTCCGCGGTTCGTCAATTACAGGAAGCGCCGAACGACTAGGTGGGGCGGCGCGCGTAGGCGACGTACTAACATCCATTGGATCTCCGACGTCACCAGGGCCAGACGGAGGTAACGGAGCGCCGATCGGTTGTTGTGACTGAATGTGGTGACTGAGCGACTGTGGTTGTTGTTGTTGTTGTTGTTGTTGTTGTTGTTGCGATGCGAGATGCCTAGAGGGCGGCGCAGAAATGGGGACAACGCGGCTGCTGTTGTGCTCCGACGATGATGGTCCTTCGGCAAGGGACATGTTGAAGCGATGCGGAACTGGGGCCGTTGTAGCCATGGATAATGGGCCGATAGTGGACCTTGAAACGGGTGCGGAAGGTGCGGACGTACGCTGTGGGAAAAATGACGAGAGGGGAAGGAAGGGGCAGGTTGGTTGGCGAGATTCTGCAGTTGACGAATGAGGCGAGGGAAAAAGAAAGAGGTCAGTGTGTGAAGGAGGGAAGGGAGTAGCGATGTGGGAATAGGAAGGTTCGATTATTGTTCTGGTAGTAGGAATCCAATGACAGGAATTACCGAAAAGACAGAGAATAAAAAAAAAGACGAATGGAAGAAATGCTCGAGGAAGAAAAAAAAAAGGAAGGTGAGGAGAATAAAAAGGAAAAGATTGGCAACTGTAGCAGTGGGGAATACAACGAGCCGTCTTCAAGTCAAGAGAAGGCTAGCTAGGTCAAAGTCACACCAAGTGCCAAGTCCAACCCTTTTCGCCGCCCTTCCTATAAACAAAAAGGAAGGAGAGGGAGGCCTACCGAAGAAAGACAGAAGCAGAAGCCACTCAGACGTCTAGGAAAAAAAGAAGAAGGAGCGGAATAAGGGAACGACCCCCCTTCCCTCAATCCCAAGACAGCCACACCAGCAAAAAAGACCACACAACTACAAGTCATTCTGTATCCAGTATCTATCTGTACGCCTCAATATGCGGCTTTCTCGGTCTTTTCTTGGGTCAACCTCCCCCATATGCTTTGTAGCAGCCTTCCCCCCGGAAACACATTGGATCTCCTCGACACGTTCCCGAAAGCACCAAGCACAAGCAAAATCGCCGGAAAACAACCAATGTGGCAGCTTCCAGTGGACGGACGGCCATGCAGGTGCGCTTGCTAGCTGCGTGGCATTCCTGCAGGGCGGCTGACGGTAACTTCTTCACAGGGTGGACATGACTTGCAGTTTTAGTGGTGTGCAGACTACGGGGGGGGGAGGAGGGGAACTACGTTTTCTGCGGGGGTCACCAGAAACGAAAAGGGAAGGCGACTTTTCTTTTGGATGTCTTGGTTGGTATCTTCTTTTTTGTTCTTTACAGTTTTTCTGGGGGGGTTTCTTGTCTTGCTGCATATGTTCATATTTTATCATGTTTTTTCCTCGTGTTGTGCCGAGAAACTAACGCTAGGGACGGATCAAGAACTGAAGGGGTGTTAGTAAAGTTAAGCTGGGAATTATTTCGCACAAAAGGTAGAATCCTAGGGATAATATAGGGTCTTTTTGCTTTTTTGGCAGAAATCTGGCCGATGGGGCCCAAAGGGAAAGAACCAAGTTCAAGGGCAGGCACAGGGGGAAAACAAGGGAAACAAGAGACAATCGAGGTCTTGTATGTTTCTCTCCATAGGCGTCGAAGCACGCAGGTATGTATGTACATACATACATACGTATGTATGTACGGGTTTTTTTTTTTCTCTGCAAACTGCATTATTCGAGTCCGGGCGGGGGTGGATCTAGACCCCGGGTGTCCGTGCTAAGCTCGAAGTAGTTTAAGACGACGGATCAAATTGTAGGAGGCCACAGATAGTCACCTACCAACTAACGGCGAAACTACCAAGAAGGTGGCGGCGAACTTTGTTTTGACTCTGGCGTGTGGCGAGAATGAGGAGAAGAAGGAGAACTAAAGAAGCCTCGGGAAGGGATATGCCAAGAAGGCAAGAAGGACGTGTGTTCGTTCTTCGTGACGGGATGGGAATGGAATGGACCTTTACGTTTTGGTTTGAATATGTTCGTATGTGTGTACATACATACTCACATTATACGGTGTGGCGGCTTTGGCGAACCTTCAAAAGGGAGAGGGCTTATTATGAGTTTCAAAAAGCGTCCTCGGACTAACAAGTGGATATGACTTTGTACCTCGAGCCTCTCACGAATGCAACCTCTCAACACCAGTAACTTCCCTCCATGCAAACCGCGTCCTAGCACGATGTAGTCCCACCAATCTCAGCCAGACAACAGAATCACCACTTTTCAAGCCAAAAGAGCCCCCTCTTCGCTGATCGTCATCCAATCTATCTCATCTTCTCCCTCTCCCGTCGATCGATACTGTCACTGACTTCTCCAATCCACCCTGTCAGCCGTCCGCTTCCCCAGCTGAATCAGGGTTCCCTTCACCATTCATTCCGGGTTCAGAAATTAAGCGTCCCTTGGCGAAGAACCCATGGTCAACACCTACAATACTTTTTTTTCGTGCAGGGTTATCAAAGACAAGGTAACCCTATCGTTGTCTTTTTGTATCACCACAAACTCAGTACCCGAATGAGAAGCCGTTTGTGATGAAAATAGGACTAAATGGACTCCTAGCAAAACTCTACAAGGAAAACCTGTCATTCGAAGCTACCACCAGCCAACTAGAAAACCCTCAAAGAGCAAAGTCGTCGGGGAAGCGGAAATGACGTAACCTGATTAGGTTCCTAGTGTGCCTCTCTCTCTTTCGTGTATATACAATAGTCTGGCCCAGACCAATGTACCGGGTCCTTGGATAATAAAATAGCTTGGTCATCAGGCCAAGGAAGCTCAACTAGTTAAAGCCCCAGCTAGGGCCTATAAACAAGGCTAGGCCCGTCACGTCCGTGGCACCCGCATCCTCCGGACTATGCTTCCCAGCTTCGGCATGGCCGATTAAGTTTTGGGATGGGGCCACGAGCTGGTGGGGTAAACATGGAAATAAGTATAAATCGGGTGAGGGGTTATCAGCATAAGTAAGGGTTTACTCTAGGAAGTGTGACGTCACGGCATAAAGGTCTATGTATATGGATAAAATCTATCGGGCGTTCTTGTCTAGTTGTCTAGTCCTCCTCACCCGCCTCAAGTCTCTCGGCTATCTCGCGAATCTTGTCACCCAAAACCGATCGTCCGTAGCGTTCCGCAATCTTGTTAGCGGCCTGTACCATGCGTCCAGTACGGTCACGGAAAAGGCTAACTAGTTCTAAAGCCTTCATACCAGTTTCTTCGCCACCGCGGCATTCGATGGCCAAAAGTTGTAAAAGAGCCTTGTCAACCTCCATAGTAACCCGTGCCGTTTGAGACCGAAGAGTTAACCGACTATCCGAGGTACTATGGGGATCATCAAGCGCATCGGCGAGTTGAGTTGCAGCAAGTGAATGTAACAGGAAAGCCTGTTCCAGAGACCGAGCTTCTTTGGATTCTTCGTCTCCGTCTGCCCCGTCCATCTCGGTGTCATCATTATCACTAGCCTTTTGCTTAGCTTTGAAACGGACATCGGCCTCGGACTTGAGAGGCACTTCAAAGTCAAAGTCCGAAAGTAGTGGCCGAGGGAAGTATGGGTAGCGATCACCTCCCTTTAGAATGATACAGTGGAATTTTCCGTCAGCTACGGCGATAGGGAAGTAGCTTTCATTCTTTTTGCCACTGGCTAAACGTTCTAGGAGACGTGTGTCAAGAAGAGGAGCCCAATAGGCTCGGCTGGGCTGTCTCCAATGAACAAGGGTTAACAAGACTCCATCCGAATCGTAGATGCATGGATCGCCAATGTCCGACCAGAAGATACTACGAAGAGTGCCATTTTGTGGGAGAGCGAGGATATCTTCGTTTTGAATGACGGTGTCTTTCTTAAGGTCCATAATAGTGTAGAGTAGACGAGCTTGGCCATCGGGACCAACGGGGCCGTTTCCAACCGTCAGTACGTAGTTCTTCCAGCTGGCACACGTGACGGCCGGCATACTCTTGGGACGGAAGACACGGTAGGGAAGCCCAAAGAGGGTAAACACACGTACATAGCCACCGGTAGTGATAACCGTGATAAACGAGTCACTAAGAGACATGGCGAGAACGTCTTCCCCAATTGGCAGGTTCGTACGCCAGTCGGTACGTTGAGTCCAGGTCTCATGTGGACGGTAGAATAAGTTGGCTGGCTGACCAGGACGAGACTTGGAGGAAAAGAGAGTACCTGTGGTAGTCAAACAAGCCTTATCATAAAGGTAAGTATCGGTGAAATGGAAGTCCCTCTGGAAGTCCCGGTCATAGAACTCCACAGTGACAGTATGATGTGAATCCTGATCGACCGTCCACACCGCACCAATAAGGTTAAGTCCAAGATACATCCGGTTACCCCTCCACGGCGTCGAACCTGGCTGGAACGGCTCATGGTATGTAGGTGAAATCACATTTCTACGCTTAGCGGTACCTTCCGGTTCAAGACCACCTGAGGCCCGACGCTTACGCCCAGGGGCATATCCAGCGCCGTCATCGTCAATGACAAAGTCGTCAAGATCATACTCATCAAGGTCCTCGTCACCGGCACGTTGTCTGGGACGCTCGGCGAGGGCAGCGTGGTTGACGGCTTGGGCTTGGGCTAAGGCCCGGTTACTGACGGATCTTTGAAGTGGAAGTTCCAGAAGGGAAGCGAACTCGCCCTGGAGAATATCTGGGTGAATGTAGACTTCACCTTCAGTAGTGGTGAAGGAGAGAATGTTCTTCGTCGGGTGCCATGCAAGATGCATGACATTAGAAAAGTCATGACGTCCAATGACAGTCTGCGAACCGGCGTCCCACAAGAGGACTTTTCCATCCAAACCAGCAGTAGCTAACACAGCACCGTTGGGCGACCAAGCCAGCGCGGTAATCATAGCGGAATGACCATTCTCAAAATTAGCCTGCTTTTGCCAGTCATCGCGAGAAATAAGGTGGACGTCTCGAAGCGGCGACGCCACTGCAAAAGCCCGCCCATCAGGATGCCACACAACCTGTGCTGAAGCCGGTGAAACAGCATCAATCGACCCAATCATCCCATCCAGTCGTTTAAGAAGCTCCGGTTCCTCCGATGATAAACTGTACATATAGATAATCCCATCCTGAGCCGAGACCGCAGCAAGAGTGCCCTGCGGATCAATAGACACATTCTTTGCCGGCCTGTTATGTTCGCGCAATGTCCGGATATTAGAGTTATCCTTCGTATCCACCAATCTAACCGTCAACTCATCCGAAGCCACCGCACACCACCTCCCATCCTTGGACAAACAAAGATCGCGCACCGGCATACTAACCCGCAAAAGATACTCCTTAAACTCGGGCGGATCCAGCGAATAAACAGACACCCCACCATCCTCATCACCCACATAAAAGCAATCATCAGCCGCAGCAAGTGCCAACGACGTCTCGGGACATTCGTCGATATTGGTAGGTTCGCCGTCAAATCCCGTCTTGTATAGTCGGAGAGTGGGGTTGGCGCCGGCAGTGAGTAGGTGGCTGCCACTCGGGTTATAGGCGCAGCGGGTGATTCCGCGGGTATAAGCGGGACGGGCACGGGGACGAGATGCCATTTTGTTGTTGTGATTCGAGGGGTTGCGACTGTCTAGATACACCCAAAAAGGAATCCTGACGCTCGTGATCTAGGTAGTTCGTGATGGCGCGTGTCGCGTCAATTCAATTAAACCCTAATAGGACATGTCATACATCAGGGGTAAAGCGCGTGTGCCCCATCGTGATATCCACCCCATGAACGTTACGAGTTCGAATCCTGGGAGACCCGTTTTAACCTTGATTTTTAAAGTTGTGGGGTCTTCACAGACGGCAGTTGCACGGGATAAACAACCGTTCGGCAAGAATAACCGAAGTATCGTATCGTTGTATTTAAACGCGGGGTCAATAGCAAACATGTATTGAGCTGAAGTTTGCAACAGAGTTATTAACAAACAATGCAACCAGAAGTCTTTGGTGTCCTGTACGTGCTTCCACCAAAAATTCATTTGGTTTCATGACAATCGCCGCATTGCATATGTGGTCGGCGACTTCCCGTTTCCTATCAAGATAGGCAACCATTGTTCCTGCAACACCAACCTAGTCTTCTCCACTAAGAAGGAAGCAGAAGGAATGAACGAGGTTCATAATATGGGTAAATCATTACCCTTGCTCTATTGATATCATGAATTATTTTCTATTCTTGGTCATCATAATGATCTATCTAACTCATACGCCGACGGCTCCTCGCCCTTCCTTCCTCTTCTGGATCCTCCTCCACAGTGCATGATCCTGTCAAGCCAGCCCGACTCTTTCTTCTCGGTCGGCCCCGTTCCCGCATTCTCCATTCCTCCAATGCACCCGGTCTTTGTTTTGCCCCGATCGCCGTACTTGCCAAAACCGCCCGACAGACATAAAACTGGGCAATTTCTCGTACATGGACGGGGTTTTCCTGCGCGCGCCAAAAGCATGTGTCGATAATGTCGAGGACCGAGCGGCCACGGATATCACATACATGCACGTTAGCACCACCGTCGAGTAGGGCCCGCATGGCGAGTTTATTTCCATGACGTGCGGCAATGTGTAGCGCTGTTTCTCCACGGCGGTTACGGGCGTTTACATTGGCGCCACCAGCCAGCAGGATCTTGATAAGTTCCCGGGGAGCAGCGCGGTCAGTAGAAGCAGCCGGACCTTCGGGAGAGTTGGCAGCGAAAACCATCAACGGTGTCATTCCCTCACCGTCATGTGCATTGACGTCGACACCAAGACTTAACAAATTCTGAGTCGTCTCAAGCCGTTGTCGCATGCGTTCCTTGGCTGTGGGGCTGGTGGGGGGCTCGGGGCCTAGGCTAGGACTAGCGCCGCGTGATTCATATCCCGGAGAAGGCGCAGGTGAGAAGCCCGTGTATATTGGCGAAGCGACACCAGCACGTGAATGCTTCCGCTTACGGGAGGATGTAGAGCCTCCGGAGGTAATGGACTCAGGGTTATCTTGTAGGTTGAGAGTAGCAGCACCAAGACAGTGCAAAGCGTTACGACTGCGGGTATCTAGGATGTGTGGGTTGGTAAAGGCACCGTTTACGGTAGCAAGTAAACGGGCGTGGTGAGCATGCAGATCGGGCGGTGACACATCGGCGGGGAGAGCTAGACCGGGGCTGAGCGGATGAATAGTCAGGGCCGACGGACCCAGTGATAAACCAAAGTGTACGGCCACTTTCGACAGGGTCTGTGTCAACAACGGATCGGCTTGGATCTTCTCAGCCAAGGTATGTAAAAAGGTGCGGCCATAATGGTCGCGCGCTAAAAGCAGGGACTTGCTCGTTTGCAGTGGTGTCAGGAGCGACACTAGCGCGTGTTCATGATGCAGCCAAGACACATCGAGAAGATGTAAAAAGGTCTGACCGAGCGAGTTTGTGGCACTGACACTCTCTTGCAGGGGGCCAGTAGCGACATATAAGATTATGTCCCGATTGATAGCACGGAGCGCAAGCATGTGAAGGGCTGTGTTTCCAAAACAGTCAACCAAGTTGGAGAATCGACCCACATCGGCGCCAGAAGCTTCGAGTACCTCCAAGTGACTATGACCGGGAGAGGTGGTTGACTGTTGCATCCAGGTAGATGCTTCAAGTGCCGACCAATGTGGACAAAGACAAGCGCCCGAAGCATGGGCTATACCATGAGCGTTCCATGGCGACAAGTCCCCGTCAGTGCGTCGCAAGAGGTCCCATGGTACGGCAAAGGAGCTCGGTATATCAGTATATTGGGCATCATCGGGCCAGCAGAGCTGCTCACAATCACCCAAAGAAAGTGTCTCAACAGGTGTAGGTCGATGATGAACAGTAGGTTCGAGAACAGCACTTATACTGCGAAGTAAAATGTAGAGATACTTGAGAAACACGTGAGCCTCAGGTTCAGAAGTAACATCGGGAACAACGCCCCGGAGACGTTCGATTCCAGCGTCGATACTAGGTGTCGTAAGAATGGATGGAGATGGTGGAGATTGGCCTGGCACTGTAGGAAGCAACTTTAGAGTTGGAGGCTTGGCAGTATCCGCAGTAGCGAGGCGGTGCAGGAAAGTGGGTGAAAGTGTATAGGACTTGAGTCTGGTTATACTATCGGAAATATCAGTAGGACGAGCCCAACGAAGTTCCTTTCCGGCGGTTGAGGATATCTTCTTATGTGCGGATTCCTCCCTAAAGGAACAGATTACACGGTTAGCTATTGGTCTGTTTTCTAGGGGGAAGGAGCTGGCTTACTTTGGTACCTCATTGGGATCCGGAGAAAAGGCTTCAACAACTTTGAGTACAGCCAACAAAGTCAGGTGAGTGTTCACATAGGTAGTAATCAGCATCCACATGGATTGCACAGTCCACTTTGGAGGACGCCCATTGGTTGTTGATGGCGTGGAAGGTGCCGAAGAGACAGGCTGGGTGCCCTGGGGGAAACGCGGGTAGGCGGACATATTTGGCAATAAAGCAGGTGAAGTTGGGGTTAAGAAGGACTGGAAGGAATGGTCGAGAAACTCTGAATGCCGGAAACGGGGATGATGGAAGCAAACATGACAAGTCGGTATAGCCAAGAAGCGGGCAAGCCTCCAGTTTTATATAGAGTAGCAGCGGGGGAGGAAAGAAGGAATACAGTGATGCATGTGCATACCATATTCATGGATATTGACAGATAGTCATGGACCAGGTTTAGAGTTTACGATTTGTATGGAGATGGGAGATAGGCCAGTAAAAGACGCGATTTGATAGGGTGTGATGAGCGATCAAATGAGCAACGAGCGGGAACGATGATGGACGCTTCAAACACAGCGGAAACAAACAAGATCCAGGCCTGTGGGGATGGTATCCAAAAACGGGATACCAAGCCGCTGTCAAAGTCCATGATGATGGACAAAGTACCGAGAGCAGATGTTAATGGCATTGTCCATTTGTCTGGACCAAGTGAGCCAAATTAGACTTTTTCTTTGCCAAGACTTGGGGGCATGGTAAGGCGTCTGTAGTTGACGATTTCGGATAGTTGGGCCGTGGGTCACGGACATGGACCGGCATTAGTTAGTCATGGTTATGGTTTGTTTCCTCTGAATACCGATGATGGAGAGATTGAGGTTGTTCTTTGATATGGCACAGTACCATGTTAAAGTTGGTGCACTGTCCGCTTTGGCGGAAGTGAAGAAAGTTCAGGGTTCTGTGAGACGGTGTGCGACACAGTGTGGACGCGCTTAATAACGTGGGGTTTCAATGTGTTATAGGAATGGCAAGAGCGATATATACGAGTAACTAGTTTTACATGGGAAAGCACTAACAACGGCCTTGGGAAGATTGACAAATAAACTACATACATAGACTCACCCACGACCGGCTGTCAAAAGGAAAAGGGTCAAATCCAACCATTACTACTTCTATTTCCGGACTAATACATCCTTCACAGACAACTGTCAATCACTGTTTGTTTCAATTAACAATCCCGCATGAACCCTTGTCGTTTCATACCAGACAACCCTAACAGATCTTGCACAGCATAGTCTTAAAACAAACTCGCCAGCCGCGCTTTATGCCTCGTGGACATGAAACCCTTGTCTTGGCCTGGCTGTGATATAAATATAACAAGTCGTTTCCTGTCGAACCGGGGTGTTTGCTTTTTTTGTGGCTTGTTTGTTTGTACAGATGACGCTGTTACGGCGCGGATAAATTTGGCATGTTGATGGACGACCAAGGTCTTGGCGATGGCCCGATTGGGAAAGAGTGCACACGACACACGATCAAATTTGCTAGGGGGTCAGGTGAATGAGGCTCTTAAAATATGGGGTTGGGATGCTAGGAAGCTGTGTGAAACGAAGCGAGTGGTTTATAAGAATAAGCTTAGAGTTCGTCTTTGGTTTGTCCACTTTGAGAGGAAGTAGCCGGCGCTGCTTCGGACTCAATCGGGGCAACTTCACCAGAAGATACAGCCTTGAGCCATTTCTCCACGGGCCCCTCCATCATGACACCGCCATACAGATAAGTCATGTCCGTGTGTTGATTATATACGGTCAAGACACCCGAAGGGATAGTTGCCACCGGCACACCAAACTGATCCAAGGCATCAGGTGCATACGGGGCCGTCTCAGGAAGATATTGTCTCAACGACTCGGGCAATACTTCTGGCAGCGCCACGGTGTCAACTGTGACAAAGGTTAAAAACTCGGCATACTTGAGCGCCAAGGACCGGAACGCCTCGACGAAAATGGCTTGTTCAAGAGGTGACGGCGAGTGGAAAAGGACAAGCGAGGTGGGCAGTGACAGCACAGCCGTTTCTTGACCGCGGGTGTATGCTGGAATCAGAGGCTTGGCGCAGGCAGCAACGAATGTGGAAAATGAACTAGGAGATACTGGTGTCTCATAGGTTTGACCACGTTCGTGATTCCAGCAGATGGCTGAGGCTTCCTTGTTCGTTTCCTCGATGAACCCAAATGCCACCATTTTCTCATAACGATCGGCTGTTTCCTCAATTATACCCCGCACTTCATTGTTAGAACCGCGTACCAAGACAACAACCTCATCACTAGTCTTGAACGCCTCTGCCTCAGCCTCTGTCACATTAACCACGTATGGTCTATTTCCCCGGGCAAGATAAGCGATCACAGCTGGGGCAGTCTTTGGGCCTCTGTAGCGAGTCATTTTCCCCTTGTTGTACATGCGTAGAGCTGGGTGGGCTGTGACGTCTTCTGCGGCGCAAAGAGCGGGGTATTCAACACAATCCATCATGATGAGCGGAGGCGCGGGGGTTTTTGGGGCAATACTCTCGATTAACTTCCATTCTGGGAAGAACCGGACATATTCAGGAGTTTGTTGCTGGTAGTTGGTTAGTTTATGCGAGAGAACTCTTGTAAACCAAGTCAATCATCAGCTTACATGGACAACTATAGATTGTTAGTAATCAAGACAAAGACTCAACACCAGATTCACAACCAAACTCACAAGCAACAAAAATCCTCTTATTATCCATCCAATACCTCGCCTCCTCATCCGTAATTGTACTTCTCCTCGCCGCCAAACCGCTACCAACCGTAGCCAACAACGCAACCAAAGTCTGATATCTCATTATCACCAGAAGATGTTAGGGTTACACGACCCTTGACCTGAAGCTATGGTGGTTTCAAGAGACGAGGTCCGTCCGTGACGTTTCTGTGGAGGGAAAAAAGGAAAAGAAGAAAGATGATTGAAAATCAGGCCATGGGGAGGAAGGACAGGCTTTGATTGTTGAAAGCTGAATAAGCGGGATCAAAGCGTTGGAGGCATTTAAGCCGATTTCTGGGGAATGTGGAACTTGAAGGATTCTTGGGGACAAGTATGTATTGAAGGTAGTATAGGAAATGGGACTCATGATGAAGCAAGTTTTGGTATTATTGGGGATATTTGGAGTATTTGGAGTGGCGGAACGACAAATCCCGGTGGGGAATTCTCCGGCACCGGCGTTTGACGTTTTAGGTGGGACGGTGGATGGTGATTGGGAATGTGAAGAACCAGCTTATAAAGTGCATTTGGTATCTCGCTCGCCATTAGTGGTATATCTTGAGAACTTTATAACCAAGAAAGAACGGGAGGCACTTCTTGCCGCTGCGTAAGTTCTTGATGGTTATATTGTCATGATGGTAACTAACATACATATCTAGAAACCCACTTTTCCAAAAATCCGTCGTTGCTTCTGGAAATGGTACTTCTATATCGGGACACAGAACATCTACATCGACGGCGCTTCCTCCGTCTGCGCTAGTCTCTTGTTTACATGCGCGGGCACTTTCGTTTCAAGGGTTCTCATTGACACCTGCGCATTTGGAACCGTTACAACTTGTTCATTATACACATGGACAACATTATCATTATCATACCGACTGGTTCACATCACCAGCACATACTACTCTATCCACAGGTGGAAACCGCGCGAGCAGTTTCTTCGGATATGTACAGGTTGCAAAGGATATGGTTGGCGGTGGTACTAGATTTCCGGCTGTATCGCGACCGATTGGGGAGGAATGGTGTCGATGGATTGAATGTGATGCCGAGTGGACTGATGGAACGACATTCAGAGCTATCGAGGGAAATGCAGTGTACTGGGAGAATCTTGTAGATGTTAGAGGGGCAAGATTAGGTGACTACAGGACAGTCCATGCGGGTATGCCGGTTATAGGTGGTGACAAGGCTAAAGTAGGCGTTAACATCTGGACTCGTGAAGCAGCCATGGGGAAACAAGTACGTGGATATTAAACTCTATCAAAAAAACAAATCAATCATGAAACAAGAAAACCTATGATGGTATCGCTGGCCATATAGCCTTCTTACACTCTCCTTGCGCTTCAATAAACGCCTTGATTCTGTCCACCATCCATCCACTAGTCCATTGACCATTCTCATCAGATTCTCTAGGGCCACCTACTTTCCAGCCAAAGCCTTCTACACAGACATTTCCATGCCATCTCCACATGTAGCAATCGCCATTAGAAGCACATGCCTTTTGACAATTCTGTTCAGACTTCCACCCGTCAATCTCTTCAAGACTCAGTTTTCCATCAGCAGGAAGCTTCTTCCGTTCCCACTCTTTCAACGGTAAATTCTCCTCTGTCTTGTTAAACAGGAACCTCTCATCTGCCGCATTATCCCAATTGGTACGTAACGGCGATAACCGACCCTCTACAAAGAACTCATGAATATCTTTCATCAACATCGGTCTCTGTGCAACATCAGGTCGTCTGTAAAATGCGGTTTCAAAATCCCACATAGTAGCTAGTTCCTCTGCGTTCAAGTGATGCATCGTAGCGATGGCGTGACACCAATGTGTTTTACCAAACGGGATTGTAAACGGTTTTTCACCGTTGATCGTCGGCCACTTTCCGGAGAGATTCGTTAGTAGTGTTATAGTTACACCAATCATGTTAAACCTACCATTTGTTTTACGTCGACGTTGGTTTTATCCTTGAGACTTAATGCAAGCATATAATCGCCACAGCAAACTTTTGAAGTCTCATCTTCATACTCATTGGCAATTCCCTTGTGTTTGCCAACGTATTCTTTCATAGCTCCTTGAGAAAGAATATATCCACTACCACCATGGGCAAATGGAAATCCCGCAAGCATAGTGACAGAACCAAGATATAGTGGCTTCCTAGCATCAAGCTTCTGTAACCACTGTACCAAAGTAGGCCATAATACATACGTATCGGCATCAATCGTCACATACCAATCGTAGTTAGGCTTCAACTCATACACCTTCTCAGCAATATGAATATTCTTATACTTATCCAAATTCCACCCTTCCTCAGCCGTATCTCGTCCCTTTGAGAATCTCTCTGTACAAGTCATCTGATCAATGTCACACTGTTTCTGTCGTTGATACAGTGTAAAGTCCGCATTGCCACTCATAGTCTCCTCCTTCACTGTATCCAATGAATCCCGAACATGATACCCGGAGATAACCTGTTCCTTATCCGAATAGATGAAATACTCCGGTAAACATCTCAACGTAGTCATCAACTGCATCGGAACCCTAGCATAAGCCTCCGACGCCCCCGTCTTCATAATCAACAAGATATTTCCCACCGCCGGAAACCCATCACAAACCGGATCTAACCTACGAGGCGGCTGATCCAAAGTCTGCGGTAAAAGTGTCCCAACAGTAGGCATCTCCCCCACCGTATGTGTCGCCAATGAAACCTCCTCATCCCCTTGCTGTATCTGACCCTGTGACTTCTGTTGCTCCGATGGTACCTGACCATGCGGTACCGCCGGAACCCCATACTCATACCCCACCGGCCGTGGTCTGGCCCCCGGGTCCGTAACAGCCACTCCGGGTACCAACCCACTAGGCCCCAACGTAAACACCATGAAAAACGCCACCATCAGCGCTGCAACAACGAATCCTCTCCGACTAAGCATGAGCATCACTCCCCGTACCGAAACCGGGAAATCAGCGCCTATAAAGCCCATTCTCAAACAAAACAAAAAAAGAATATGACGTACATACACTGAATGTAGTTGTATGTCATGTTTGCTAAATCCCATCATGACGGATTCATCACTGATTATATATGTACCAAAGGCGATCCTCATGGCTGAGCCACATAACAGGGATACCTGCAGGGTCCTCTGTAAGCTCGGCTTCCCGGGAATCCCCTTGGCCCTAAAAACCCCCCATAGAGATCCAACATTCGGCTCCTTCGCCGCTGTCTCGTTTACGCATATTCGCTACTACAATCTATCATAGTTCGTCCCTACAACCCGTCAATTTGTTCTAACCGGTAAAGACCGTCCGGACGCCCCACGTGTCGTCTTGACACACCGTACTCTGTTCCGTTAGCTTCGCTTGGAACGTTCCACCAATACCGTCAAAGTGTCTGATATAAAAATCGGTCCGTCTGTGGCGAAGCATAGGGTTATACCCTATATGTAACAACTGTCTGATTACAACGAACCCCTGGTCTAAGACAAGACAGGTCTATAAAGTCTATACATTGCTACAAAAAAGTCAAGAGGGAGGAACAAAGAACTACCGGCCCATAAGTTCGACACCACCACGAACTACACCAACCACCGCACCCGTTTGAACAGCCTCGTTGCCACCTCCAGCCACGCGATATTCAATATCAGCGAGTCCTTCCAACCAAAAGATGCGGGCTTCAGGTTTAACATCCAACTTGACCAGCTCATCAGAAAGCGCCGTAACAATATCTGCAAGGGCAAGACCCTGCGTAGTCTTGATGGCGTTGATCGTGGTGAGACAAGTAGTCACATCGGATGTACCCAATAGTGTCTCGACAATCGAGGAAATGGCCGTGGGCGGCGGCGCCGCAATGCACGTGTAGATTGTCTCGACCGTGATGATCTCGCGGACTATATCCTTTTCGGCAATTTTGGGCCCATTGCGTTCCTGTAATGGGGCACCTAAACAAGGAGGAAAGTGAGACACCGTGTTAGTAACCGATAGACAAATCACGTTTTTGGCGTGTGCCACTTACTTGATGCGTGACAAGCCTGCAATACATTCAGCGCCCGTCTCATATCTCCACGACTCAACTTAACCAGAGCCTCTATCGCCTCGGCCCGAATATTGACACCTTCTTCCTCAACCACCTTATCTACCAAAACCCTAATATCCGCCTCTTTCAAAGGCGAGAAACGGAAGCGTGTACATCTGGATAACAACGCTGGTGAAAGCTTATGCGCATAGTTGGCAATAATGCAAAAGCGCGTGTTAACAGTGTACTTTTCCATGATACGTCTCAAAGCCATCTGTGCCGTATTAGTCATGGCATCTGCCTCATCAAGAATAATCAACTTGAACCCCGTCATCCCCTTGCCACTACCCATCCCAAAGATTTGTTTCGTCGAGGCAAACGTCTTGATCTGTTCACGGACAACATCGATACCACGATCATCCGACGCGTTCAACTCGAGAACCATCTGTCTAACATTCTCAGTGCCGTAGATGCGCCGCGCAAGTGCCAAGATAGTCGATGTTTTACCCGTTCCGGGTGGTCCGTAGAGAAGGAGGTGGGGGAGTCGGTTGGTGTCGACGAATTTGTTGATTGTAGAAAGGATATCATGGTGACCCGATACATCGGAAAGACTAGCTGGACGGTATTTTTCGACCCTGCGGTGACGTGTTAGTAGGAGCAATCAACTATCTTGCTACTCAGAAACTCACCATGGAAGACTATCTTCGGCTTCTACCGGCAAGTTTGCCGCTGAGCGCTTGCCTTTTGGCGCATCATTGTGAAATGTCACAGGGACATCGATATCCATTTCGTCGTCAGACATGATTACTGTATTATGGCTATTCAATCGTAAAAATTATGGTATGTATCTCGGTAGTCATCAAGGACGTCAGTATCCAGCCTTGGCTGCGAATGTCAATAATCATCACAACCCTAACACCATACGCGACCGCGTTTCCATTAATACCCCTGTCCGTTCGTATGTGGCGCATCTTTTCCGTTCCTGTGGCGCATGTTACACGATCAATTTTCGGTGAAACCGGCGCCGACGAGGTGGAATTCACCCCTTATAACCGCCGTTTATATATAAACCCCGCCACCCGCCGCATTAGCGATTTTGTTTCTCGCTTCATTTCCTACTACGTTTCAATCCCAATCCCTCCCAAAATGACAACCCCCGACGCCACCGACGGTCCTACCCCCGCCAAACCATCTCCAGTTGCTCCCCTGATCGCAAACAAGGCCGCTCTTAAGTTTTCACAGCTCCGTTCTTCATTTTCTCTTACACGGTCGGGCCAGGGATCTTCCGCTCCCGCTCCTTCCCGGTCAAAATATGCTGCAGCTGCATTGGCCGCGCAATCAGAGGATTTAACCCGCATTCCCCAACATAATGCCGGTATCGATAGTAAACCCGCCGCCGCCGATGTTAAAAAGGCGGCAACTGAAGAACTCCGGCGTAAGATTATGGGTCGCCCCGGGAGAAGGGAAGATGGTGGTAACGGACGGAATATTATAGAAGAGAGCTCCGATGAAGAGGAAGGACGTAGTGGACTCGGTCGGGCTAAGAGACGGCGTGTAGTTAAAAGTGACATGCCCCGTGATGAGGAAGATGCCAAGCCGGTAGACTCGGCTCCTATTTCCACGGGGCTTACTAAGCCGGTTTCCGCCCCAACAACTACATCCACAGACACTCCGCCACAACCTTCATCCGGCAAAAAGAAGAACAAAAACAAAAAGCGAAAGGCTCCTTCTTCATAATCCCACAATCATACACATGTACATAGATTAATATACCCAACCGTTCATACCAACTAATCATCTGCCATCAATGCCGCCAGCTCGGCTTCCTCCTCGGCCGTCATTCCGGTCCCCTCTTCGGGCTCCACTTCCACTACTACAATACCCTCTCTAGCTCTCTGCATATCGCCCTCCATTGCAGTCCACTCCCGTCTGTCTATCGGCCATGTGCGGACTGTACCGTCCAAGCCTACGGATATAACACGCTCCTTGAGAGTTCCATCAACTGCAATAACAAGGTCGGTAACCTCGTCGAAGTGACCAAACAGAGAAGCCACCAGCTTACCCGAAGCCCGATCCCACACTTTGACATCCTCATCTCGGCCAGCAGTAACGACAAACTCATCAGTCACTCCAATAGTCCGAACATGATCACCATGGGTGATAGAATCATCCTCAGTGAAAGACTTGCCTCTTGCCAAACACTTAGCAGTTCCGTCTGCCGACGCAGTCCACAGATCCGCTTCGTCATCCTTTGCAAAGAGAACTCTGTACACACCCGTCTCATGCACCTTAATGGTAGGTCTTTCCTTGGCGGCATCTGCCCCGTCAAACTGCTCGGTCAACTTCTCGCCTCCTGTCAGGTTCAAACGCCAACGGCGAACGTGCGGGTCTGATCCTGCAGACACAACGACAACGGAGTCTGCAGATACTGACTGCGGGTCAACAGCCAAATGCTGCACATGTCCCATAGGGGTCAACGAGTCGGTGAGCGAGTACAGCATAGTACCGGTCTCAGCATCCCATACTATCAACTTCTTGTCGGCTCCACCGGATACGAGAATAGTGGTGGTCCCGATCGTGGCATAGACAATGGCCTTTACAAAGTCACTGTGACCTTTGAGGGTCGGGCCGCCAGGCTTTCCAGTTGCAATGTCCCATTGATAGATGGCACGGTCCCAAGATCCAGCGGCAACCAATTTAGTCGTCGCAGCTAGACACGTGACAGGAGCAGTGGGTCCGGAATAACTCTTCGTAACGGAGGCGGACTGTGACTTTTGTTAGTAAGATTCCGATTCGAATCGTAGGAAGAAATGTTCGGCAAAGATTCCCTGTAGAATGGAAGGCACAGCTCTGTACGGACCACTGACGTCCCAAAGCGGATGAGCAGGATAGACGCTAAAGAACAGTGCAGGGGCTCCGAGTTTGACATGTGACAGTCACATTGAAATCAACAACGCGGCTCTCAGACCCTAGTTATGGGAACAAAGGCCTGGAAAAAGCAGGAAGAAGGAGACAGAAGAATGGATCACCCTGAGAGCCTCATCACTACACAGACTAACTTACGTCGATATTAACGCGCCTGACTTTACCTGCGCTTTCCGCGATAAATACACAAGTCAACGGGGCGGATGGGTCCGCAGTCAAGGCGAGGATCTTGCTCTTTAAACGCAGCGGGTTCCCGAAGGTGTTGGTTGACTTTGCGTCTCTGCTTGCATTTTTGGCATGAGTGGCGCTTGAAGGCGTTAGAAAGTCTTGATTCGGTCACGAAAGGGGTGATTTGATTCACGGAGACTTACTCAGTTTGAAAAAAGTTGTCTCTATTGGTGGTCATGGACATTGTGGCTGATATCTGCAGCAAAAGCTGTGGCTCTGGTAGTGGGTGGTTGATAGCGTGTTATGGTGTTTGATAGGGATCAATAATCAGACAAAATCACAAGCCAGAAACTTGCTACTCAAAAGTTGCCGAGGGAAGGATCGTGCTCCCTTGAAGGTGTGGTCAAATTATTTGAGCTTCTTCAAACCTGAACAGCCCTTCTGACTTGTCAATACTGTGGTGTGATCAAAGCCTCTGATTTGGGATGGGTGGCGTAGCCTTGGCCTTATAGTGAATCGGGCGTTGGGCGAAAACGAAAAAACCAAAAGTCGGGATTTAGGAAATTAGTGTAGGTTGTAGATAACATGTGATGAATGGCAGATATCCATCCACTCGGCTGAGGGGAAGCGAACGCATCAAGCTTTGTAATTAACATGTGGATCGTAGCGCCATGTGCGTAGGGTTACGTATTTATATACCAGGGTTTATTCATAGACATGTGAAAGCGCTTCCTTGAACTTCTTGAATTCAAACTTTATCAATCGCTTGAATCTACCTTCTTGGCATAGGATTCTGCGGCTCTCGAAATTTTAGACGGAATTCAACATAATGTATGATTGGTTGCCATCCCTTTATGATAAGCTGGACTATTCATTTTCCGCCTTACGTCCAACTCCGGGTTAAGATAAAGCCGGGCTTTTGTTCCGGACTAACACCCCCTACATATTATTGGCGGGCGCACAGTTTGTCCCTGTAAATAAGCTGAGACGGAGGAGTGGTACCACGGTCTGTCTTTCGATGTCTTAGCTAGACTCCGATCTTTGTGTTCTACAATCAAGAAGATAATACTAGGCCTAGGTACGTACGTAGTGGGTTTTGTCGTCGGGAGGTGGGGGATCTGTAAGTCTAGTATGCATACGATGCGCTCAGGTATCCTGTGTAGGCAGCCGACCAGAGTTCACCCGTCAAGCAGAGTAAGCGGAGTAACTCTATAGTGTATGTTCAAAATGAACTTCGGCATTGCATCATGATGAATAGCTTTAGGTAGAAACAATAGAAACCGCCCAAGCGGAGTCATCAAGATCTGCCAGATGTGCCTATAGCTCATCCTTCTCCCTCGCCGGTCAAAAATCACCGACGAAACCCTACTTTGAATACAGGCCTCATCTATACGCCCCTGTCTAATCCCACTTATACACCCGTAATATCGCCACACCCCAAACACGGACACCCCATATCTCTCTTTAAGCATGTGTATGGTCAGTATGTATATAAGTTCCGTAGTCCCTCATCCTAGACATCGGTAGTTGTATGTTCGCGAAAGAAAGGTTTTCTCCATCTTGACGTCCATACAACCATTGTCAAAATGGCCCCTCACACAGACGTCCCCCCGGCCACTGCCGGCTCCAGCACCGATGTCGCCTCTGATCTCGAAGCCAACCTTCCTTCTCCCGAGAAGCTCGCTTGGGAAGACCCCCGTGAGAAGCGGAACCCTCGGAACTGGTCTCTCGGATGGAGAATCTTCCATACCGTCGTTCCCGGTGCTCTTGCCTTTCAAATGTATGTTATCCCTTTTCTCAGCTCCATGTCTCTCCTTATATGTCAGCCATGGCTAACAATACCAGTACTTTTGCTACCTCAATTATGATGGCTGCTATTTCACACCTTATGATCCAGTTCCAAGTCAACAGAACAAAGGCCTTACTCACTCTCACAACATACACACTGGGTCTTGCCTTTGGCCCTCCAGTTACTGCGCCTATGTCAGAGCTATTCGGCCGTCGCTATGTCTACATGTTCTCATCAGCTTCTTTCCTCCTTTTCACCGGCCTTTGCACCACTGTTGACTCCTTTGCGGGTCTTCTTGTTCTCCGTTTCTTCGCCGGTTTCTTCGGATCTTCACCACTGGCTATCGGTGCCGGAACTATTGGTGATGTATGGGGAATGGAAAAGGCTGGTGCCTATGCTGGTCTCCTTTACATTCTCGGTCCCTTCCTGGGTCCCACTCTTGGTCCTCTTGCTGGTGGCTATGTCATGGCTTCTCATGATAGCTGGCACTGGACTTTGTATACTTGTCTGATCGTTGGTGCTCCTCTCTTCATTATGACTATCGTCATGCAAGAGACTTCCAAGGATCGCATTCTCCGTAATGACCCCTCATACAACACTACTCCCATTTCTCAGAACCTCGGTCCTCTCCTCAAGAAGGCTCTTGTCAAGCCTCTCGCTATGCTTTGCACCGACTCTGTCGTCTCCGTTCTCGCCCTGTACTCCGCCTACGCCTACGCTCTCGTCTTTTCTTTCTTCGCCTCGCTCAGTTACATCATGCAGTTGTACTACCGCTTTAATCTTAAGGAGGTTGGTCTCTGCTTCATCAGTGTTATCATCGGTTACCTTATCGCCACCATCATGTTTGCTGGATTCACCGTCTACACCGAGAAGAGATACGCCGGCAAGACCATTCCCACTGAGATGCGTCTTCTTTCCGCCTGTGTTGGCTGCTTCCTTTTACCCGCCGGTCTGTTCTGGTATGCCTGGGAAGCCCATGCCGGTGGCAGATGGGCTGCTCTCGTTGCTAGTGGTATCATTTTCGGTTGGGGTGCTTTCGGTATCTTCCTCTCCATCATCATCTACCAGGTCGACTTCTTCGGTGCTGAATCTGGCGCTTCATCTCTTGCTGCTAACGGTATCATCCGTTACTGCATGGGCGCCGTATTCCCCCTCTTCACTATCCAAATGTACCAGAAGCTTGGTGTGCACTGGGCCTCTAGCACTTTCGCTTTCTTGGCTGTAGCCATGATTCCGATTCCCTTCCTCCTTTTCAAGTTTGGCCCACGTCTCCGCGAGAGAAGCCGTTTCACCCCAAAGAACCGGTAAATTTAGTCACCTAATGTATTTTGTCATGCCGTAATGCCCTGCTTACTTGTTCTATTGGGATCGGAAATTGCGGCTCTGAAAGACCTTTGTGCGACTGTTTCACACTCAGCTCTTCCCAGTCGAGCTTCCTTGTTTTATATTTGTTTGTTCTGTTATTATAGACTTTTATGTTAATCCATGTATTATTCCTCATATGTATCTATCTGCGTGTCTTATTTGTCATGGTGCAACGCATACAATGCCGATAGTGCTGCTCCTATGCTTGACCCGTTTTTGGCAATATTAATGGTAAGTCGTGTCTCATCCACCGCTGATATTTCGGGAATATCAACCAAGGCACTGCGTAAATCATCTTTGAAGTGTGGATAAAACTCAATCAGTGAACCATCAACTCCAATATCCACTTGACCGTTACATGATTCGCTCGACAATCTTTTACCAATAGTCGACCTTGTCAAGGATTTAGGCCTATTCAGGAATCTCTTAACGAAACCGGCAAGTCCAAGACACCCGGAGCTTTCTTCTTCGAGGACTTTGTTGGTCTTAAAAGTCCCCTCACCAGTTCGTAGCATGACCCCAGCTACTGCAACACCCGCCACTCGCCCTGCCCGTCTTGCAATCGCGCGCGCAACCACTTTGAGTGATTCAATTTCAGCAGCTTCAACACTAGAGACATGCCATTCCTGGACGATGAACTCCCTAGCTCCAAGGACAGGTCCTTCAAGGGCTGTCAACACCTCACTGCTCACCTCATTCTGTCGATGTAATGGAGACTCCGCTGGGACATCCCAAGATAAGAACCCTTCCGCAATAAGCTCCTTGACAACCAAACGTAGTAACTCCCCTAGATATAGGCCACCAACACGCTTCTCTAGTACCTGTAAACCCGGATTCGAAGATTCCTTATCCATAAGTACATCAAAACGTGTCTCTGCCAAACCAGTGACTCCATCAAACATCCCACCCCACTCCGTATTAACCACCATGGAGTCATTACCGTCTTCTTCCAAATACGCAGCGTTTGTCCCCGTACCAAAAATACCACCTAACAATGGCCGGCCACCAGATTCATAAGCCCTGGCCAATAATGTTCCAACAGCATCGTTGGCCAATGCAGCCACAATGATCGGGAGACCTGCTGTATCAATAGCCTTTTGCAACATGGCACATGGATCTTGACCGATAGCAGATGGGATATTCCAACCTTTATCCCAGGCGAGTAGGGTGCCGGATGTCAGTGAGTGCTGGGCGACAGTGAAGCTAAAGATGAAGCCTAAGGGGAGTTTCTCCTGAGGTGGTGGCTCAAGAAGACCATGGGACTCTAAGAAGTTGCGTAGAACTTCTACAAGAAACAAAAAGAGGCCATCTTCAGTGTCCATTTCCATGACGTCCTTGGATACACTATGAGCCACATGTTCAAGTGTATATGTCCCATCTCCCAACAGTTCAATCAACGAAGCTCTCACATTCGTTCCCCCCAAATCCAGACCGAGGATCTTCCCCTTTTCCCTGCCCGTTGGTAACTTGGTAATGAACGATGGTAGCTGTGTTGATGCTTCCGGATCCTTGAAAGCCGTAGCTATAAAATGTTAGCCAAATTGAGTTATGTTTCTGCTCGCCATCACGTGACCTACCTAGATGTTCAGCAACATGTTTTGCGGCCTCGCTAACATCTGTACCCCCTAACTCGAATAGACCTGCCAACTCCTGTGCACGTAGCATTAACTTATCCTCAGCCATAGAAACAATATACAGAAATCACAAAACACAATGAACCACAGTATGCCATTGTACTTGTTATCCCGGGTCTCAAGCCTTTATATAATACAGATAACATGCAATCCGCAGCCCTTGTCCCGGCTCATCTCCCCGATCAAAGTGCCCGGGTTCTGCCACTAACACGTCCCTCCTCCGTATTTACCGGCTCTTATCGGCAAAGCACGGCAAAATTACCGGATTTCCTAATTTGGATAAAGTGCCTAATTTGCTAGGGTCATTTGCTCATGATCGACCCTAACGCATCCGCCAAACAAATTCATCGCCATTATTTCTTATCGTCGGCCCCTTCCTTTGCTCGTGAGAAATAGGCCATAGTGGGGTCTGTGGAACGTAACTCAACGCTATTACCTCGTACATAAACAAACGTTGTGGAATTCCTATTGCTTATCAAACACCGACGACCATTCCTGACGGCCCATTCCGCCCCGTTATGTGGTGCAAGAAGAATCGAGATATGTGCTTAGCCGGTGCAGAAAATCCCGCTATGCAAGAGTCTGACCAAAAAGCACATATGACCTCGAATCTATTGTTTCTATTGGAGGTCACATTGTTGATGGGCCACCCAAACATGTTGTAGAGTGTGTGACAATTGCCTTTTCTGCTGGTTGTGGTAGTTGAATGAATCCGGGAAGTTACCAGTGGGATCGTTAATGTGGGGCTTCCCCGCATCTGGGTCTAGGTGGATTTAGAGGTAGCTGACTGGGCTGACGTGATTATTCTTTGCCCAGAACCAACAACTGGGGTTTTCATTGTGATGATATTTAACCCAAGCTCCTACACTTTATCTTGTTGATTTGTTTCCCCTTTTTAACCCACCCCACTCTTTCATGTTGACATTGTTCGCCTAATTACCTTAGTCGCGGGAGATCCCGTCATTCTTCATTGACACTTCTTCCGATTCATTTCATCCTCATACCCTCACGTCATCGCTCCGATCCTATATTTCATTATGGAAGTCATCTTGAACCATGTCCCGCTTCATTGCCCTCAGCGCATCGTCCAGGCCGAGTTGGCTCCGTTGATGGACAAACTCAACATCACGGAATGGAAGGCCGAGAAGTACAAACAGAAGCCCACAGCCCGTATTCTCTTCACAAGAATCACCGACGGGAATACGTTTTTTGAGGAATATTACAGCAGGAGTCTCCGTGACTCCCGTGTCATCATCCTCAATGCTAAGATCAGCGTCGTCCGCGGGAAGTTCACTCCGAATAGGTTGGAGATGTTACACGTCGAGTCGTGTTCAAAAGACCGAAAGAAGTACCAAGAAGCTGTCAAGGACCGTCAAATTCAAGGTGTACCAGACCGACCTGATCAACCAGTCGAAATGAAAATCAGTGAGATATTCTGCGGAAAGTGTGAAGTACCACAAGACAACGAGTTGGTATTCATACCTTATGGCCACTCCAGGGCCCCCGGAGATATCAAGTTTAGTCGACAATCCCTCTTTGTGAAGTTTAAGAATGGATGGCAGATTGAATTTCCTTACAGAACCATCGTTGAGGCGCCCTCGAACAACGAAAGGGAGCTTCTCTTGATTTTGGCTACGGCTCCACGATTCTTCAGCCCTTCTGAAGACCCCAGAAGCTTGACCAGCCGTATGAGTGCGATGAGCTTTAACAACAGAGGAGGTGAAAGAGGACAATCGGATTACAAGGCCCGTGAATCGGAACTCAAATTCATGGAACATCATGACAAATTAGCGGGTACTTGTCTGGTTTACAAACTTGTTTTGGATGGATCGCCTTCAACTATTGATCGTAACTTGAGCGAAGTTTCCAGCCGTAACATCTTAGAGTTATACCCCAACAGCTCCTTTATTTCGTTGCCATTGCAGCATGATTTCATGTCCATCATGTCTCGCACTACACAACTACTCAATAAGCCCGAGACTGCTCGGGATATTGGATTTGACATATGCGCTCAGCTTTATATGCTTATGTCCAACAACTACTTGTCCCCAACAGCTGTGTACAATCTCACCATATTGCTTAAGGACTACGCCGTGAAGTCGAAAAAGAACCCACCTTTCGCAACCGACACCTTCCGGCGTCTTCAGCCCTTAATTCCATACCCAGGAACTCTTGTCTCTGCTGAGAAGCTCAACCCCAACTACCTTTTCAAGCTTTTATTGCGTCTAGAGAAGAAAGATGCCACGGCAAACTTGTTCGCGCAGTATGAGTCTTCCCTCAGCGATGCCCAGGTCTACGTCCTCAAAGCAGCAGTCACACCTACGCGGATCATGTTCTCAGGCCCCGAACCAGAAAGTTACAACCGTGTACTCCGCAAGTATCCAAACAACACAAACTGTTTCCTTCGTGTACACTTCTGTGATGAAGACCAGGAAGATCTTCGCTTTGGTGGACGCATTTCCAACGAGCTAATTCTTGAACGGTATAAGAAAGTCTTTCTTGACGGTATTCAAATTGCCGGTAGACTATACAAGTTCCTGGGGTTCTCTCACTCATCTTTACGTTCTCATTCGGCTTGGTTTTCGTGTGCATTCTGGAATCATGTTACTGGGAGATTCGTGACATATGACACCATTCTCGAAGGTCTTGGGAATTTCTCTACCATTAGAACGCCAGCACGCTGTGCTGCCAGAATTGGGCAGGCCTTTTCCGAAACTCCAATTTCTATCCCATTGATGGAACATGGGATTGCAGTTCGTCAGATTGAGGACTTCAAGTCAGCAGACGGCAGTCGTGTGTTTTCTGACGGCGTTGGTTCTATCTCATATTCCGCTGCTAGTGTTATTTGGGAACATGCACTCAAGAACGAGAGTTTCCCAACTTGCTTCCAAATTCGTTGGGGTGGCGCAAAGGGTATTTTATCGCTAGACTCGAGACTTCAAGGGAAGGTCATTTGTATCCGTCGTGAGAGCATGATCAAGTTCCAGAGTGAAGACACTGCCAACCTGGAGATTTGTGATATGGCGAGAAAGCCCATGACGATGTATCTCAATCGACAAATGATCAAGATTCTCGAGGATATGGGAGTACCTGATAAATGGTTTCTTGCTTTGCAACAAAAGGAAATTGACGTCCTTCGTCGTGTCACTTCAGATCCGTACAATGTGTCATCTTTCCTGCGTGACCAGGGAATTGGTGGCAAGATTCGGCTGCCTCAGTTTATCAATCAGCTCCAGAAGTTGAAGATAAACTACCGTCAGGATCTATTCCTTCGTCGATGCGTAGAGATGGCCATTATGCGAGAATTGCGACAGTTGAAGAACAAGGCACGTATTCCTGTTCGTCATGGAGTAACATTGTTCGGTGTGGTAGATGAGACGGGGTACTTGCAAGAAGGCGAGGTTTACATCACCGTTGATGAGGATCAGATGGATAGCCTGGATTCACCGCCACCGGAACATGGCAAGGTTATCGTCACGCGGTCTCCAGCTCTTCACCCTGGAGATATCCAGTTTGCAATTCAGAACACACCTCCCGATGGGCCATTACGCGAGCTTAGCAACTGCATTGTGTTCTCTCGATGGGGTTCTCGTGATCTTCCGTCGATGTTGAGTGGTGGTGACTTGGACGGCGACATTTACAACATCATCTGGGATCCTGAGATTATAGAGAACGATAATCTCGTTTCGTACGAGCCAGCCGATTACACGCGTGTGATGCCCGTCACTTTAGACCGTGATGTGGTATCGAAGGATATGGCTGATTTCTTTGTTGATTTCATGAAAACTGACCAGTTGGGAATCATTGCGAATCGCCATCAGATTTTGGCGGACCAGAATCGCCGCGGAACTTTGGGTATAGAGTGCCTGAAGCTAGCGGAAATGCATTCGAACGCTGTGGATTTCTCGAAGACGGGTTTAGCTGTGGACGTTAACGAAATGCCCAAGGCGCCCAAGTATCGGCCAGATTTGTAAGTTCGCGAGGTGTGTTTTATGGAGTTGACACTAACAAGAGGTAGCATGGCACCGATGCCACCGACCAAACTTCATCGACTAGATGCCATTCACCTGGTTGATCAAGCTATTAACCCCGATGCTGATCCCTGGGACGAAGACTCTCAGGATCTTCCTCCGGCCCATAAGTTTTACGAGTCTCCGCGTATTCTTGGGCGTTTGTACCGCAACTTGGATGAACATGAGATTTGGGATAAGGCAATACACTCTACGGTGCAGTCCGATCATGAGACCTTGTGGAAGGAGCTACAGATGGTTGTTGACCATAACCTACGGTGCATGGGATGTAGTGATGTTGATTGGTACAAAAGACGGCCTGAGGCACAGAACCTCAGGAATGTGTAAGTTTTATAGTCGTGCTACATTAAGGGTATAGACTAACACTTTATGACAGGTATGAGTTTCGTATGGAGGAAATTCTTGCTGAACATACGCCTTATGGTGGAGATAGCATTACAGAGCATGAAGCCTTTTGCGGTTTCATTTTCAATCGTGAAGGCACGCAGTCTAGGCTGCAGCGCGATAGCTCCATGCAGGTTGGACAGAAGTCAACCCATCTTTTTGACTTCCTTCTCAAGGCCATGAAGCGTATCGATATTGAAAAGAAGAAAGATGGTCAAGAGGGGCCAGACGACAACAGTTCGCAGAACGGCGACGCCGCAAGTGAACATGGCACGGTCATCACAGCAACCACTGCTACAATTACAGCTACAGCTGTTGGCCCGGAACACTTGATGACGACTAGCGATGTGGAGCTTGCTTTGGAAAAGACCAAGGATTCGTTGGCTCTTTGTATTGCGTGCTTCCGCGAGAAGCCCGGGCAGGTCCAGTATGAGCGTGGGGTACATGGGGATGCAGATGTGTATGAGTACCGTGGGTTCAGGGTTATCTCGGCGATTGCAATGATTACGCAGTTATCCAAGGTTAAAAACCTGGTTGATGCTTATTCAAGACTCAAGAGTTCTGACGAGGTCGGGAGTCAAATTGCGACTGCGAGATACAAGCCTGGCAGGGCCTATGCATAGGAGTGTTATTACCACAAAAGGTATAATGTAATACAATAGGGTTAATCACAAAGAGGGGCTGATAAATATCACGTGAATGTGACATCATATGTGTGTTCCACCTGATGCCTAGAGGCACACCTGAGCCAGGCAATATTGCCAACACAACAGATACGAACCGAACTTTGCCAACTACATGCACATTGGCCAACACAGCATGATCATTTACATGTATCACATGTAAAGTGAAGCTCCTTAAGCTCCAGGTCATCGGCAGCTCTAGCCCTGAAGCTCATTCCTTAGTGCGTCGTTAAAGCTTAAAGGGACAACCCTAATGTAAAGCTTATCCCTCCCGCCCGCCCGCCACCGCTCTTTCCCCAACAAGCGGGAGAATGACGCAGGAATATGCGCGGAAGAATGCGAATAGTGAATTTTAGATTTCGATTTTGATTTACAAAGCTCAAACATCGATATTTTATATTGAGGTTACTTTTCGCTGGTTGGGTAGTATTGTTATCCCACTGGACTGTTTTATTAGGTGAGTTTTGGTGGTATTTGGTAGCGTGTTCGCTAGAAGGAGGTCTCTATTGTTGGGCGAGTGAAACTGGAACATGTCCTGGTGGTACGCTATGCACGAAACTGCAGGAGAGCGGTACAAGGCTCATCGTCTAATGAATGGGGCAGTCAGCGCAGCGCAGCAAGACGGACCAAGTAACGGACTAAAGAAGCAAATGCACAGCTGTTCTTTTCCCCTGCTGCGGGTTCCTGACTGCGGGGGTCGGGGGTGTGTGCGGCTTTTGGTACTGGCTTGCTTGGTTTGACTGGCTTGACTGGCTTGCTGGCTTTTTGAGTGGCGGTGGATGTGGAACCAGGGTTTATGATGACTGACTGGAGATGATTTGTCCCTTTTTAGAATCGGATTTTGCCGACTTTACGGTTGCAAGATTGTTTGGAACAAGTATCGAACAAGATGAATGGGCATTTTGCTGCGGTTGGCGCTGAGGCGTCAGAAGCTAGTTTTGAACATGGCATTCAGGTGATTGATGAGGATAAGCTGTTCAAGTAAGTGACTTGAATGATTCAGTTCGTTTGTATGGCTGCTAACATGACGTCTCTAATAGCCCCGAAGTTAACACCTACCTCCGCGCTACCGATGTTGCCCCCGCGGGCTTCAACTACCACATAATCTCGGTCTTCGGATCGCAGTCGACGGGAAAGTCTACACTGTTGAATAACCTCTTCCGTACGTCATTCTCGACCATGTCTGAGACGGAGAGACGACAGACTACAAAGGGTATTTGGATGAGCAAGAACAAAGCACAGGGCCAAGAGCCGAAAATGGCGGATAACATCTTGGTGATGGACGTGGAAGGTACTGATGGTAGAGAGAGAGGTGAAGATCAGGACTTTGAGAGGAAGAGTGCGTTGTTTGCGTTGGCGACCAGTGAGGTTCTTTTGGTGAATATGTGGGAGTCCCAGGTTGGATTGTACCAGGGTGCCAATATGGGGTTGTTGAAGACTGTTTTTGAGGTTAACCTGCAGTTGTTCCTCAAGGATAAGAAGTGAGTTGAAAGAAGAAACAGCAAGAAGAACGGTACTAACAGTAACAGGTCATCCCCACGGTCTCTTTTATTCTTCGTTATCCGTGATCACCTCGGTACCACGCCTTTGATCAACCTTCAGAACACGCTTATTCAAGATCTCAACAAGATCTGGTCGTCCATTTCCAAGCCTGCCGGTCTCGAAAACTCGCACATCAATGATTACTTCGACTTTGGCTTTGCGGCCTTGCCACACAAGATCCTTCAGCCTGACAAGTTCATCACCGAGGTGGATCGTCTCCGTGCCCGGTTCTCGGCTGGACATCGTCCTGAGGGATCCACTGGGACTGATTCCCTCGAGGGTGGTATTTTCCTGCCGGAATACCACCGTAGAATCCCGGCTGATGGTGTTTCGGCGTATAGTTCGGGGATTTGGGATCAGATTGTTGATAACAAGGACCTGGATCTGCCGACTCAGCAGGAACTGTTGGCGCAGTTTAGATGCGACGAGATCAGCAGGGAGGTCTTGGTGGACTTTGACTTGACAATTTTGCCTTTGGAGGAACAACAATCTCAGGGTGCCCGTCTTGCTACCCCCGTGATCATTCCGGCTCTGGGCGAGACTGGAAAGACGGCGCGTACTAAATGCGTTGATGCTTTCCAGGTTCAAGCTAGTCGTTACCATAAGGGCGTTTACGGACGTAAGCGCGCGGAACTGGAGGGTAAGATTGACGGGCGTTTGAAGACTTTGTTCCTTGCTCAGTTACTTGCTGTGCACAAGGCTGGTGTGACGGCATTCAGTGAGAATGTCAGCGCGCAGGTTAAGCAGGGTCAGCGGTCTGGTGCGGGGTCATATGAGTTTGCGGAGATTGTAGCATCGGCCAAGGAGACCGCCATGAGTCTCTTCTCGAAGGAGGCGGAAAGCCTGGCGATTGAGGGTGTTGAATGGTCTGACTTTTCTGGACCGATGCGGATCTTTGAGAAGGAGATTGACGAGCAAAGTTCTCGGTTGAGACAAGAAGAGCTGAGAAGACTGGCGGTTAGAGTTGAGAGATGGGTTCGGTCACGTCTTGGTGATGCCGTTGGTCTTGAGTTTGGCAAGTTGGGATCTGGCAGGGCTGCTGAGGGTGACTCAACCGTCTCTACTGAGAAGGATCTCTGGGATCGCGTCTGGACGGTGTTTGTGGAGATTGTGGCGGAGGCTGAGGGGAGATACCGGGACAGAGCTACTAGTTTTGAGGCTAGCCCGGAAGAAGTTGCCACTGGTGTTTGGATGCTTAGACGCAAGAGTTGGGTCGCCTTGAGAGAGAGAGTGCAGGATGAAGTTATGGAGGGAAATATTCTTTTGAAGTTGAGAGAGAACTTTGAAGATAAGTTCCGGTATGACGATGCCGGAGTCCCTCGGATTTGGAGACCTTCTGATGATATTGAGGGTGTCTACACCAAGGCTAGAGAGTCGACTTTGACCTTAATTCCCCTGTTGGCCCGCTTTAAGTTAGCTTCCACAGGGACGTCTCCCGAGCTCCCGTCATGGATTGGTACGGCACCAAAGGGGGCAGGTGTCGACGAGGAGGAAGAGGCTCAGCCTATTGGTGGTGTTGATGAAGCCGAGGGCAAGTCACTCGAGGAAGAAATGACGATGCTTTCCGAGGCGAAACGCCAGGACCTTGTGGTTCGGTTCAAGAAGACGGCTGATGGTGTATACGTCGAGGCTAAGCGGTCTGCCCTTGGTGGTGTCGCTATGGTGCCTTGGTACTTCTACGGTCTCCTTCTTGCGCTGGGTTGGAATGAGATTTTCATGGTCATTCGGAACCCTATCCTGTTCATGCTGATGATCATCCTGGCCGGTGGCACGTATCTTGCGTATATGCTCAATATGCTGGGACCCATTATGCAAATGAGTAATGCTGCAGTGACGCAAGGTGTGGAACTTGGCAAGGAGCGGTTGAGAGACTTTATTGCCAACTCGGATGTGGCGAGGAGCGCTATTGGCGCGGGGGCAGTTTCTAAAGAGGAGGTCTCGTTGGATGAGTTGAGTAAGGACGGAAAGAAGAAGGTCGCTTTGGAGGATATTTAGATGGATTACGTAGTTGAGTTTGTATAATTAACGATTGATGTCTATATAGTGTGTCTAATTGTATGGGATGTTAAAATGCCAGGCCAGTGGATTCCCCGTACCATGTGGCTAACTCGTCTTTCTCGGGGGCTTCTTTCTTGAAGAAATCTGTTACTTTATTCTCGTTTTCATCTTTGACTTCGGGCCACTCAACCTTGACTGCACCGGATTTACCTTCCATCATGTCCTTTGCTGTGCCCCAACTAAACCGGCATTCACTTCCCCAACCAAAGATTGGATGCATGTTATTCCGGAGCCAGCTGGTACATTTCCCGTCACTGGGGTATCCGGAACCCCACGTCATAGCCAGTTCTCCATCTTTATTTAGGCCTTCATCACCGGTTTCATGACCTGATAGTCGATAGAGAACCTCTAGGGTAAGGTCACGAGTAACTTTTGCGCAGACAGAGGCGGCGGAAACAACGGGGTATAAAGAGTCGGCTTTCTTCGCAACCGTGATTGCTATCGTGGGGAATAAAGCGGCTAGTTTTGCTTGGTAGGTTGCTGGGTTTCCGATGGTATCGATGTAGATGTGGTCTAGGTTCACTCCACGTTCGATTACCCCGCGAATCAACATGATTGTCGCATCCATAGCTTGCGCGTTCAGGTTATACGGATTCGCTGATAACATACCCGCGCCGATATCTCGGGCTGATAACGAACGGGTCGCCCAGCCACATTGTGTGTGTAGGTCACTTCCCTCCTCACAAAGCTTCCGCATAAGGGCGCCACGAACGGCGGGGGTGAGAACTTTGGAGTCATCGAAGTGGTGTGTCTCTTTAAGAAGTTTATCGGAAAGTTCGGCGGGGAGATAGAACACTCCGTAGACCATGGGTCCTAAAACGGGGCCACGACCGGCTTCATCGACACCTAGGTAACATGGCGGGCCGCGGGGGAGGTCCTCGGATGGTTTGAGAGCTGGCGGGACGGGTGAGAAGAAGGTTGTTGAGGCGCCGGAGATGGTTTCTTCGGGGGTGATTGAGGGGGGTAGAGGCGCTGTTGGTGGGGTCATTTTGGTGGTTGTGAGGAGGTATTCAGGTAGTGGTGATAATTCACGATGAACGCGTCAAGGCACGCGTGTACTGGAATGTCCCGGACCAATCAGCAGCCCTAATGGGTGGTAGTTACAGGGGTGTATAACTAAAGTTAAAGGGTTACAGGAAGGTCTTTGCGCAATACGCTTGCTTTGTTTTTGGTTTTGGTGATGTAATTACAACTTTTGCGCCGGCATAGCACTTGTGCGATAAATTGACTTTGTGATTTGACAAAGAAAGAAGGTGTATATTACGAGCGCACCTGCCGACATTCCCCACACAGAAACATATCTACGCGCGAATAATCCTCGAGTTTTCAATTTTTTGCTTCTTCCTTTGTACATCTACACGACCATCAAAATGTCAACAAGCCGCGGTTTGGCCAAACGCCCACCGGCCGCTCAGAAATTCTACAGTTTCGGCGAAGCAGGACGCAAGACGGGCGTTGTTTTGAAAGATGATGGGAACCGCGATCTCAATGGCATGCAGCCACTAGACCACCTGTTTTCGTCACCAGGCGCCGGTGGTGTAGATGGGTCGACACCGAAGGGGAATAGACAAGACAGCGGGGAGATGGAAATGGATATTGATCATGGTTAGTTTATTTTTGAAGTGTGTGAGTGATTGTTGCTAACGTGTGTAGATTCGAGTCCGGGGCCGGGAACGGTTATGAGACAGAGGAGGTCGGAGGCAAGTTTACTGGCGGAGGGGCCGGCGCAGAAGAAGGAGAAACAACGACCTATTCAGAGGAATCTATTCGCGGAGAGTCCGGAGGTTCCTTTGAGAAGAGGGAGACAACAGACAGAGGAGGAAGAAGAAGAAGATGCGCCGGATGTCGACGACGAGAGTATGCATCTGGTAGACGACTTTGTCCCTAGCGATGACGACCAGTCAATACCCGACTACAACGCGCCCGAAATCGAAGAATCCATTCAAGAACCAGAGCCTCCACGGAGACCAACACCACGACAAAATCCCACTCCGAAACGCCGTTATATCCCGCCAAACGAGCCATCACCGCCTGCATCGCCCTCTAGAAGTGTCTCCGATACCTCCGATATCCCAGCTGCTGTAGCGCCCTCACCAAAAAGACAACGAGTTCAGAAACCACCCTCGAAAACACCAACAGCGAAGAAGCCGGCAAGTCGACCCACAAGACCATCTCCAGGAAATGCACAGGTTCGGAAGGCACGCGGAAAGACCCAGAAGAAGGTTTCTGTGGATGATGAGGAAATTGGGGATAAGTCATTAATGGAGGTTCAAAGAGGTCCCCCGGCACCAAAACGACGAGGCTTGATGGCAGTGAGAAACGAAAGCGTTGTACAGACGCGGTCAGGACGAACTTCTTTCCGGCCGTTACAGTTTTGGAAGGGAGAGAGGGTTGAAGCGGAGGAGGAGGAGGTTCGTGATGTTTCTGGGAAGGGAGCCTTTGTGGTTTCTAGTTTTAAGGAGGTGGTTAGGGTGAAAGAGGATGAAGATACCAAGCCTGTCAGACGTCGTCGTGGGCCGACACAGGGGAAGACGGCCGCGAAGAGGACACTTTCCTCGGCTGATCGGAAACCTAAACCGCAGCCCAAGGAACCATGGGAAACTCAAGGTGGTATCATCGAGGGTGATGTCATCTTATATCAAAACCCTCCTGGGTCTCCATCTTCTGCGCCGGTGGTGACAGAGCCATTGGCTATTTCCGCCGAAGCCGTCGTCACTCATCAAGTTCACTCTGCATCCTTCGCATATGGAAAAACCATGTCAGTGGGCTTCATGGGATCTGGAATTGTTGATTTCCCCGCGGGAACAGAGAAAGCTACAAAAAACTCTAGACGCATGCAATTGGTTTTCTTTGTTGCATATGGTCGGGTCTTGGTACAGGTGCATAACAATACTTTCCGCATCGGCACAGGTGGACAATTCTTTGTACCAAGGGGGAATTACTATAGTATCAAAAACGACTATGACGGTCCTGCACGGTTATTCTTTGCTCAGGGCTGTGAAGTCGAGGCTGGAGCGGACGGCGATGAAGATAGTAGTGGACGGTAGTCATAGATGTAGATTAATCAGTCACTAACACTAAGCACCTTTTTCAAGTCTGCAATGCGCGCTTCATACTCATCTACCTTGCCCTGGCTCAGTTCGATTTTGCCCATGAGATACTTTACTCTCCCGCCTACCTGCCACGGCTGCTTCGCTACCATACCCAGTTGAATGAACTCCTGCTCGGCCTTGGTAATCTTGGCGGTCTCAACCTTGACAAGTTCCAAAAGCATGTTAAGTTCCAACCGCCCACTTAAAACAGGGTCTCTACAAACCGCTTCAAACGCCGCTCTCAAAGCGGGACTTCCGGGGTGAATGGATCGAGGACGACCTCCTTGGAGTTTAACCGATACAACCTCCTGGGCTGCCAACGCGTCAATCGCGGCTGCGGAGCCAATGGAGTCGCCGAAGAAGAGGCCGGAGATCATGACTTCCTCGTACCGGAGGGATTCACGCGTTGCAAGACCCGAGATGATCACCCACGCCTGCTCGGGCGTCCATGCGCGAGAGCCAGGACGGGGCGTGAGATACATGCGGACGATATCAGTTGCCAATTGTGACGTCATATCCTCCAGGGCTTCCTCGGGGGCAGCACCTGAGTTTATCCGCCGGCTGAAAGCTTCCAAGTCGGTGACCCGGCCACCAAGGGTTTGAAGTGCTCTGTCGAGGGCTGCATGGTCAAGATTTCTGATACGTTGACGAGCTTTCCGGACTGCGGCTTTTTTGGCTTCCTCGTCTACTGCGTCAACGGTTGCATCATCGACGCCCGCGCGGATCCGGGAAAGGACAAAGTTCCGGGCGACGTTGCGAGGAAGGTCGCCTAGGGCAATTTGGTTGACTGCCCGGTCGGGTAGTACACGGGCGAGTTCCTTGGAGTAGGATGCATCTGAGGTTAAGAAGATTACATGGGCGGCGTTGCTTTGTACGGCGAGAGCGGCCCATTCGGTTAGTTTCTCGTAGAAGAGGGTGTTTTCGTCGGAGTTGTGAAGGAAGTTGTCGATGACGATTACAGAGCGCCGTTCAGGGTGGGCTTCGAGGAAGGCGTCTTGGGATGTTGATTGGGTGGGATGGTTGACGTAGTCTGTTGACGACGCTTGCTTTAAGGCGATAAGCGTGGTGTGTAAGATTCTGGAAATCTGCGCTTCAAATGACTCGGAGAAGGAAGACTTGACACCCGTGGTCCCTTGGATGGCAAGGTCAAGGAGACTACTGAGGTTAATCGCCCAGCCGAAAAGCGGTCTATATCCCACTGCCGAAGCAAGTTGTGACAAGGCCTGCGACTCCCCACGGGCTTCAACGATCGTCTTACAATCCACAACAAGGACATTTCTTCTACCAGCAAGAGCCTGTTTCTTGACAAGTTCAGCTTTTCCGGAGCCACGTGGACCATGGACGACTACAAAGGTCTCGGTGTTCTCCTTGGTCCAGTCACGCACTTGGTCGACGAGGGCTTGTTGGTGGACGTAGACTGCGTCGAGGGCGCTTTTGTCGCTTACGCCGGCGAATTCGAGAAGATCAACAGTGCGGTTCTTGAACCATGCGTATAGAGCGTTTTGGTTCAGGTCGAAGGAATGTTGGATGTGCATGCGGACGAAGAATTGACGCATGGGATCGAACACGGCAACTGTCACCGTAGCTAGGAGCGCGGCTAGCAGGGGAATGACAATCTTTGGATGTGACGATAACCAGCCCCAAATATTCTTAACCCGTACATTCCCTTCATATCCAAGCCGCAACTTAGTCCCCTCTTCACCGCCGCCAAGTTCCGCCGGCACCGTAATACCATGCAAACAAGTCCTCGCCATAATCGCATCATCTAGACTCCGAAAGTCAACCAAGGCATAGCGAGGTTTCACACCCGAGTCATACGGTTGTGAGACAATCTCGGAGATTTTTCCGTATCGACGGAAGAGAGAGAAGAGGTTCTCTTGAGATAATTCGGCGGCAGGGCCTCCGGGGGTTACAGGGACAAATTCAATCTTTAGACGCCGCGCGGGATACCGGCGGAGATCTTCAAGCCAGGGGAGACCTTTGACGAGGTTGAGAGATACCCCGCGGATGGGTGAATGCCATGTCCTAACGGGTTTTTCTCTAAGTCGTGCTTGGATGGTTTCTACAGATCGTTAGTACCTAGTATATCCTCTCAGAAGTCATAGATACATACCCGTCAACTTCTTAACATCCCACCCAGCAAGTCCCACCTTCACAAAGACGCCACCATCTTTAAACCTCGGCACCACCTCTCTAACAGTAACCCCCTCACAACCGCCAATAACATCCCTCGCGACCCCCCACCAATCCGACCCAACACTCGGCCTAACAAGTTCCTCCGCTTTAAACTGAGCCGGGGTAACCCACTCCAACGCCGGCGCCCACGAAACCGGGAAGAAAAACGTATTGTTAATGAAGAAGAGTGCTTCATCATCATTTGTAGAGATATGGCCTCCTGCATGGTCATGCGCAATCGTAGGACTCTCAGTCGGAGTCCCCGAGGATGGAGCCGACGGAATCGTCGACGTGCTGATGAACCTATTCACCACTCCCACCCCCGGACGGGAAGGGACAGATCGGATTCCCTGGAGGAGAAGTCTCGATGACGCAGGGAGTCTGCGAATCTGACTTTGTCGTAGTAACATCATTTTGCGTTGTGCTCATCAAGATGAGGTGATACAAATCATTACTTCATCATGCATCTATATATGTACAACCCTTATATACCCCGGTTTAATAACCATCCACCCCACAACAAGTAAGCGACCCCGCCCGCCTTCAGACAAGGCAGGCACATGCAAATTGAGAAATCGCCCAGTCCATCTTGACGACGAGAAGAGCCGTTCCGTCCGACAAAGTTGGCTATATTCCGTCTTCTTGCCACTGCGGGAATTACATACACACGTCGATACCAACCCATCTTTCAAGCTACCGAATAAGTGGAGATTCCTCTGATTGGTCAGATCCCCACCCACTAAAAAAGATCACGACAATCACAATTTGACGTCACCCATCATCCTCTACATACCAAACCACCATCCACCACCCCACCACAAAAAACGATGACCTCCTCAAAGCCCGACCCGCCAACCACGGCTACCCCCGAAATCGACCCCGAACTACAATCCTTCCTCGCCGACCTCTCCGCCGCCTCAACCAGTACCACCCAATCAACTCGCCCAAAACCCACATCTACATCTACATCATCATGGTTTCCCAAAACCCTCATTCCCGAAGCCGCTCCTCAAAAGCCTATTCCTGCGCAACTTTCAGAGCTTTCTGAGGTTCTATACCCGACCACCATGTCATGCAGTGCCTCGTTTGACGCCGCTTTTGCCTGTCAATCTCTCGGTGGCCAGTGGACTTCAATTTATCGCTCTGGTGAAATGAGAAGTTGCAGTGAGCTTTGGTCTGACTTTTGGTTCTGTATGCGCACCAATGGCTCCTCGGGCACTGTCACCGACAACATGATCAAGGAACACTATCGTCGCAAAGAATACGAAAAGTATTACGCTCCCGGCAAAAAAAGCTCCGAAGATATCTGGCGCGCTCGCGACCAAAGGGTTCCCTTACACACTGCCTTCAAAACACCAATTCCAGACCTTAACCAAGAGTAACTATATCTTCTTCATACTCTCTGTACCAATATTGTAACATCACACATTTTAATATACATACAAATTCACATCACATATATATAATACATATCAAATCTTTAAAAAGAGACTCAATTTCCCCACGCTATCGGGATAAAAAGTACATAACCAAGAACCTTCCTCGGCTTTTTTAGACCCAATAAAAGAATCATAAACAAATGCAAAAACAAAAACAAAACCTCAATACCATGACAGTGACAAAAGGAAAAGGTACAAAAAGGAAAACATCCAAATCATGACGCCCAGGTCAACCCCAGGTTAAACAGCTTGTCCAAAAGGCGAAACCGTTTAGTCGACCTCCTCGACGGTGGGGCCATCGTCGTGGGTGGCACCAGGGGCACCACCAGCACCGGGGAAGCCGGCACCGGGAGCACCGCCGGGAGCACCACCAGAGCCGTAGAACTTCATCATGATGGGGTTGGCAACAGCCTCAAGCTCCTTCTGCTTTTCCTCGTACTCCTCACGGGAAGCCTGCTGGGACTCGTCCAACCAGGAGACAATCTTGTCAACCTCGGTCTTAAGAGTCTCCTTGTCGGCAGCGTCAAGCTTCTCATCGACCTTGGAGTCAGAGATGGTGTTGCGGAGAGAGTAGGCGTAGGACTCAAGACCGTTCTTGGCAGCGACACGCTGGGCCTCGGCTTCATCCTCCTCCTTGTACTTCTCAGCCTCGGAAAGCATGCGCTCAATGTCCTCCTTCGACAGGCGACCCTTGTCGTTGGTGATGACAATCTTGTTGGACTTGCCGGTACCCTTCTCAAGGGCAGAGACGTTCATGATACCGTTGGCATCAAGGTCGAAGGTGACCTCAATCTGGGGGACACCACGGGGAGCGGGGGGAATGCCGGTAAGCTCGAACTTACCCAGCAGGTTGTTGTCCTTGGTACGCTGGCGCTCACCCTCGTAGACCTGAATCAGGACACCGGGCTGGTTGTCAGAGAAGGTGGAGAAGACCTCAGACTTCTTGGTGGGGATAGTGGTGTTGCGGGGAATGAGCTTGGTCATCATACCACCAGCAGTCTCGATACCGAGAGAAAGAGGAGCGACATCCAGAAGAAGAATCTCGTTGGTGGTCTTGTTGGAAGAGTCACCGGACAGGATAGCGGCCTGGACGGCAGCACCGTAGGCGACGGCCTCATCGGGGTTGATGGAGCGGTTAGGCTCCTTACCGTTGAAGTAGTCAGAGATGAGCTTCTGAATGCGAGGAATACGGGTAGAACCACCGACCAGGACAATCTCGTGGATGAGAGACTTGTCAATCTTGGCATCCTGGAGGACACGGTCGACGGGCTGGAGGGTAGAGCGGAAGAGATCCTGGCAGAGCTCCTCGAAACGGGCACGGGTGATCGAGGTGTAGAAGTCAATACCCTCGTACAGAGAGTCGATCTCGATCGAGGTCTGAGCAGAGGAAGACAGAGTGCGCTTCGCACGCTCGCAAGCAGTGCGGAGACGACGGAGAGCACGGGCGTTGGAAGAAAGATCCTTCTTGTGCTTGCGCTTGAACTCGTTGACGAAGTGGGTAACCAGACGGTTGTCGAAACTAGAAAGGAAAGACAATGTTAGTGAAACTGTTCCTGGAAGCTGATTGGCTGAATGCATGCCCTAGTCATAAGCAAGGCATCTTATAAGTCATGGTGGGGCACCTGTCAAATAGGATACCTGCAGCCAGGAACATGCAACAGCAGAGGAAAAAAGGGAAAAAAAACTTACTCTTCACCACCAAGGTGAGTGTCACCAGCAGTGGACTTGACCTCGAAGATACCATCCTCAATGGTAAGGAGGGAAACATCGAAAGTACCACCACCAAGATCGAAGATCAGGACGTTGCGCTCACCGTCGACCTTCTTGTCAAGACCGTAGGCGATGGCAGCAGCAGTAGGCTCGTTGATGATACGGAGAACGTTAAGACCAGCAATCAAACCAGCATCCTTGGTAGCCTGACGCTGAGAGTCGTTGAAGTAGGCGGGGACAGTGACGACGGCCTGGTTGACGGTGGTACCGAGGTAGGACTCAGCAGTCTCACGCATCTTGATCAGGACCATGGAGGAAATCTCCTCGGGGGTGAAGGTCTTGGTCTCACCCTTGAACTCAACCTCGATGACGGGCTTGCCAGCACGCTGTAGGATTTGGTTAGCATCTGATGTTGCGCTATATTAAGAATCGTGTGTAACTTACGTCAACAATGGAGAAGGGGAAGTGCTTCATGTCAGCCTGGACCTCAGAGTCGGTGAACTTGCGACCAATCAGACGCTTGGCGTCGAAGACGGTGTTCTTGGGGTTCATGGCGACCTGGTTCTTGGCGGCATCACCGATGAGACGCTCGGTGTCGGTGAAAGCGACTATTGGAGGAGGATATGTTAGCTAACTGAAGCTTGCAAAGCCATCTGATGTGGCCAATGTCATTACTCTAAACCAATGTAAACTTACCGAAAGAGGGGGTGGTACGGTTACCCTGCTCGTTGGCGATAACATCGCAACGGTCATCACGGAAGATGGCAACGCAAGAGTACGTAGTACCCAGATCAATACCAACAGCGGGAGCCATGGTGAATGTGTGGATTGTTGTATAAAGAAAAGGTTAAAAGAAAAGATGGGTATCAAAAGTCAAAAAAGAAGAGAAGAGTTGTAATAGCTTGATCAGTCCGGACAGAGCTCCCTTTTTGTATCGGGAAAATTTGTATGCGGAGTTGAATTGGGTGTGAAGTTGGTTGTTGTTCTTAGAAGAGGGGTGTGTCGATTGTGTTGATATGGTGGAGAGAGAAAAACAGATGCATCAAATACAGCGCATTGCTCGACTTTTTGTACTTGAAGGGCCCTAATTCTAGATGATTACAGAAGCTCGTGGACTAATATGGAAACCATTTCAGCATCTTCAGTTGGTTTCCATGATGGTCACTGCCTACGACTCTACCAAGTTCTGGCACATTCGTGGAGCTTCGACCACAGTCTAGCACCAACAAGACAAGCAACATCAAGCGCAAGCCCATCATGTAGTAGCCTGTCAGCCAATTGAACCAACCCAGCTAATACTAAACCACCATTCCGGCTAGCTGCACAGGGTATTAACTTCCAGGGGCGTGAAAGTTAGCACAGAAGCCCTCCCAAAAATGCGCTTGCCCCGCGCTTCAAGAATTCGATCTAGTTCGATGCACTTCCAAGCTCCCCACTACGCCTACTAATAACGACGCCCGCCACAACCCCCTGCTAATTTTTGTGTCATTTTGCTGCGCAGTACGACATTTTGGTTAGAGTATGCCTGTAAGCTGCATTGAGAGCTGTGCCGCTACTAAGCTGTTAGTTCTGTTAATTGACTCTGATGAGAACGACGGAATGTCATCTTTGATACCTAATGATTCACCACATGTTGGTGACGGCTGGTTGCTAAGTTACTTGGCATTCAGTGGGGTCTAGGAAAGGGGATATTGTTTACTTTTTTTGGTATTTGGATAGCCCGTCTTTAGAATATCACACGGCTGGCTAGCTGGGACATTTACATCCACGCACGTATGTATATGAATACGTCACAGCGTTTAACAGCGCGGGGTATATGACGTTTAAGAAACTTATGTAAATCGTTGCCACGATACAATTGTTTGCCAGTTATTTAGAACGCTGACAGATTCAACGTAAAGCCTGCATCTCTGGCTACTCTCCCATACCCAAAATCGTATACAACCCATTACACATATCGTTCAATTCGTCTTCAATGTTGCAGTCCCGCCCCGCCCCTCTTCGCATAGAGCTTCAAGCTATAAGCAATAAGTGCGACAACTTTCTGCATTAGGCCTATTAGACAGTGCCAAACTACATTCTCGCCGGTGTGAGGTTGGGCCAAGCCAACAAACCTAGTCGCTTCTATCCACTACGTTTACATTCTATGCTGTACCCCGTAATGTCTTTGATTGGTTGGTTTTTTGTCCAGGGGTCAAAGCTACCTGGATGTCCAAGAGACTAGCCTGCCAGTGAGAAGTACCCGGTACTTTGAAGCCCAACTGCAAGTTACATAGACTTTATCACAATGATTAGTATCAATTAGCCTGACGGTAGAAAACAAAGCCCAAGACCGCCTTGCCGCTTTACATACCCCACTATGATGAAGCGAGAGTTGAAACCATGGCTATGTATAGGTTTGTGTCCATCGCTTTCGGTGACCTTCTACGACCGTGTTTTCAGGTTTCATACCGGAGCTTGCATCTACGTTTGCGGACCCGCGGTCTCTCCAGCCAACCGGCAACAAACTCCATCAGTCAATGGTAGGGTTACCATCCCGCAAGTCTCCCGGAATCACGCCCTTCTGTTAATAATCGCCAGCAGGCCATAAGCTCCATCCTTTTTGCCTCTATCAGCAGCTATCAAGCCCATAATAATCCATTCACCATTCGGTTGCCCCTCAATTCCTGAATCCAACAACATCTTCCACCTTCTGTGAGATTCCGTGCCTCGAAATAGTGGGCTCTGCGGGACAACAACTGGGCACAGTCAGGGTTGTTCCAGGGCACGGTTACAGACGACTGACCAGGGATCCGTTCCGTTCATTCGCCGGTTTTCCCTTGTTAGTCAAAATCGGCGCATGTGTTCGTGGGACTGCCGGAGTTGTACCAAGATGGCCTGGGCTACTCTTGGTCAAGATGTGTTTAATGCACGCTGACATCACTGTGTTGTTTGACGAGATAGGCTAGATGGACGTGGGCTTAATGGAGGGAAGTCACTTGCGGCTTGGAATATCCGGATGCAGGAAACAAGATGACCGATCAAATAAATGCATAGGCTAATTTGGGCCCGTGTTGCAATATAACTGTTTTCGGTGAATATATAACCCTATTTAACCCTACTGATGACCACCGTCGATGAACATCGTGAAAACGGATTGGAAATCATCAATGGAGATGATGATATAGATGACTGGTATCACAGATGATGTACTAGGGATATCAGAAAAACCCGTTAAGCACCAATCATTCAACAAACCAACACATTCTGCCGTCCCTCGCCGCTCACCTCATCAAAACATGATTCTCACTTATTACCAAGATATCTAAATCCATCATCAAAGCCATCTCAATGGCGCCTTCAAAACTACCAACTCACCAAAAACCCACAATTGATGACGCGCTGCGCGATATATTCAAAAAGCCAGGTTTCAGGTGAACATGATCATAGAACCTCCATCGTGACAGTATCTAACACATTTATAGACCACCCCAACGAGAAATCATCGAGGCAACTCTTAAGAAACAAGATGTCTACGTTCAAGCCGCTACGTCGTTTGGAAAGAGTCTTTGCTTTCAGTTGCCCGCTGTGGTAGATGATGGCCGTGAGTGTTTATACGCCTCATCCATCGAGCTGTACTGACGACCCTAGTGACTATCGTTGTCTCACCGCTACTAAGCTTGATGGTACCCCCACCCTCTCACTCTATACCCCACAATCCATACTGACCCTTCTAGATGAACCAAGTCGAAGCCCTCCAAGCCTCCGGGATCACCGCCCACTCACTAAACTCCAACACCCCCCAATCTCTCCGCAACACCATCCACGCAGACCTCTCCACCGGAAACCCTACCCTGAAACTCCTCTACGTGACCCCCGAACTATGCAGCACACCCCGTTTCCGCGGCCTCCTAACCACTCTCCACCGCTCATCCCGACTCTCCCGAATCGCCATCGATGAAGCCCACTGCATCAGTGAATGGGGTCATGACTTCCGGCGAGACTTCACCCGTCTCTCCTTCTTCCGCGAGACCTTCCCCGATGTCCCAATCATCTGTCTCACGGCCACCGCAAACCCCCGAATCTCAATTGACATTCTCCGTTCCCTAAAACTAACCGAAACACCCTCCCGCCTCGCCCGTTTCGCCCTATCAGCACACCGACCAAATCTACATCTTGAAATCAGATACACTAGCGACTCCGCCGAAGCTGACCCGGACACCTCCCGCATGGCTAATTTTACCACCTGGCTAACCCAAGTACATACGCGCCGGCGCCGCCCCGACCGTCTCCCTGAAGTCAAAGCTGCCGGTGAACGCCCCGAAAGTGTCTGTGGAATCATCTACACAACCTCCCGCCGAGAATGTGAATCCCTTGCCCGAGACCTCTGCGACTCAGGCTTCGGCGCTCGTCCGTTCCACGCAAAACTCCCCAACGACGTCAAACAAGACACTCTAGCGCGCTGGATCGCAAGTGAAGAGGGCTATGACATCATAGTCGCAACCACCGCCTTTGGAATGGGCATTGACAAGGAAAATGTCCGTTTCGTAGTCCATTGGCGTCTCCCAAAGTCATTTGAAGGATACTATCAAGAGGTAGGAAGAGCCGGGAGAGATGGAAAGGCCAGTTATTGCTTTTTATACTATAGCCGTGAAGACTTCCAACGTGTTCATCGTATGGTCAGGACAGAAAGCGGAGGTGGCAGTGGAAATGGAGACGGAACAGAGAATGGTCTTCAAAAAGAAGATGCTCGTTTGAAGAGTCTCCAGGCATTATCACTGTACTGTGAAGAGACTACCGAGTGTCGTCACGCACAAATCTGCAAATACTTTGGGGAAGAAGAAAAGCCAAAGTGTGATTATGCCTGTGATTGGCATAAAGACCCAGTTGATCTTCGTAAACGTCTTCGTCGCGGCCTTGCCAGCCAGGAATGGGTTAGTACCCAAGTCGAAAATCTTGGCTACGGCAACTATTACGACTAAAGAATACACGACATCATCACATGCTATTCAAGAAACATAATGTATAGGCCAGGAGCAGACCAGGTGCTCCACCGTAATAAATACTTAAAACTGAAGCTCACTATACAGATCCTAAAATCAGTCAAAATAAAAAGTACAAAGTACTCAAATCGCTATCACTCATGACGACTCCTACTAACTAACTCACATTGCCCACATCGGCCCAAAAGCCTTACCCTGCTTAATCAGTTGATTACGCTTGTGGTAGACTGTTACTAAGCAAAAAGTAGCTGTCATACCAACCAAAAGAAACATCAAGTTGATAAGATGTCCAATTGGCCACTTTTGCTCGGGCTTGATCCCGTGGTATAGCCACACCCCGATAATTTGTGCTGGAGCGCCAATGGCGACATTGAGCCCCAACACGAAACCCTGAGAGGCAGTCGACCGAAGGTTGGATGACAGCCATCCCAAAAGCAACGGGAATGTGGCAAATGAACCAGTGGCAGCCATGATGAGACCAATATACTGCACTAAAAACCGCCCCGCACTTCCCGATGCGCCGTACAAAATACCAAATCCAATGACACCCAAAAGCATAAAACAACCAGAAGTCAATCCTCTTTTGTTGTTCTTGTCACAGTAGAAGGAGGCAACAATTGTAGCGGCAAAGGCAACAGCATCTATGTTCCGTCGTGGTTAGTCAACTTCTCGTGTAACCTCGGGATCGGAACATCTGGTGTGGTAGACTTACAGGGGGGCACCGTCATCAGCTGCGCCTTGTACGAAGTGTAACCAAGACCTTTGATAATTGTCGGGGCAAAAGATGACAAACTGGAAAATGGAACGGCCTTTGCAAAGTACACCAAGTAGTGAAGGTAAAGACGCCAGTCACAAAGGGCTTCCCGAATATCGCGCCACGTAATGTTACGGGCTTTGGATTTAGACCCGCCGGCAGCCAGTCTTTGCTTGGACAGAGATTGTTCAGATTCGCTTAGAAATGCCCGCTCGCCGGTATCATCGGGGAAGCTTGGGAACCAAACGTAAATCAGCATACCAGCAATGCAGGTGAGAGCACCCTCGACCCAAAATACTGAACATTAGTGTTAGTTCACGGTGCATGTAACATAACTCAATTCTAATTACTTACGGTACTGCCAAGGTGAAGCATCACGCTCTGGTTTATACGAATGGCTGATTACTGTGGCAAAAAGTCCGCCAAAGGCACCGGCAAGAGTAGCCGTGGCAAAAATGAGAGCAAGCCGAAGAGAGCGCTCTTCTGGTCTATACCAAAATGAAACATAGTAGACAATTCCAGGAGCGAGTCCAGCCTCAAACATTCCAAGTAAAAATCTGGTGGCCCACAAGGCTGAACGATTCGTAACAAATCCAGACAATATCGATATAAACCCCCAAGAAACGAGGAGACCACACAGCCATTGACCTGCACCAAAGGCCTTTAGACAGTAGTTTGACGGAATTTCGAAAATAGTGTAGGCGACGTAGAAGAATGCAAGAGCGGTGGCAAAATCAGCTCCAGACAGATGTAACTCAGACATCAAGTCGCGATGTACTTCCATGTTCATTACCTTTGCATTGCTAATGTTTGAACGGTCGAGGAACGCCAAAAGATACATAATGGAACACAAGGGCAAGATGCGCTAATCTTGTTTCTTGAGTAGCGCTTTATTGGCAGCCGAGTTTTGATGCCCAGTGAACGGATCAACTGAGTCTCCTCGTGCACAGGGAGTTTCATTGCCATGACGAAAGTCATTGGCAATAGTACGATATAGGTCGGCAGAAAAGTCGCGGGGAGTACAGGGAGCAGAGAACCCGAATTCTTCGTTGACGCTACGTACGTCAGCCTTGACTGTGTCCCAGATACAAGTCGAGGTTCGGGACTCTGGTGAATGGGCATCCGATCTTGGACACAAGGAAGAAGCTCTAGATCGAGCTTCACTGATGATGCTTCGGAATCCACGGGAACGAACCTAAATCGTGGGTGAATACACCATGTTAATCAGTTATCACAACGATGATGTCATCATAATAGTTGCACATACCGATTCCTCATAAATAGTGCCTAGAAGGGCACCATCCTCGCCGGTTGCACCGACACTCTGCATCTCTGGAGCGGCGAGAGAGTCATCCTGTTCGGAAGTTGTCATTATGAAGAATTTGATGATATTGATAATACAAAAATACTTTCTCCACGACACAAGAATTAATGTCGGGATAGGACAATAATGTATGGCAGCATGGATGTCGATATAAGTGTTATAATACTGAAGAACGATGATAGAGAAAGAAAGAAACCTAATAATCATTGAGTCCTCCAAAACAAAGCACTTCTATGACGTCAATGGCAATTTCTTAATCTACATTGTAGTGATGTTTGCTTTCGAGTAAGAACCTTCTTCGGGTGTGTCAATATGGTGTTAGTGTCCAAATTCGGACTGAAAGGTGACACATGCTAACCCTAGTGTATACAGTAGTGTCTTTATCTGTGGCGAGACATTAGGTGCCATACCTTTATCCGTAGTGCATCCTATTGATAGCGCTACGTGAGTTAGCGAGGTGTCAAGGAATCGAAAGAGTGAATATTCGAAGCTACTGCGGACACCGGCACATGTGGCGGTCAAGATTGCCTGCGTTGAGCTGCATATATAGTTCCAGTCGTCAAAAAATCACCAGATCAGGCAGTGTCCACTGTGGAGGGACATATCTGCAGTGGTGGCAGCTTCGTTTGCAGGGCAATGCTTCTGGAAAAGACGCTCATTGTGGGGGCTGAAACAGGCCCTCCACAGAGGTCGCCAGCGCGCTCTATAGCGGCTTCCATAGGCTGTTCCTTGCTAAATTAGGGCCTTTTTGAGCCCCTGTGGCGGAACATGTCCATAAGCCCCTGGTGCCACTGTGGCACTAGAACGTCTGTCCCGGAACTGGCGCTTTTCTAGACTTTTTCACAAATATCCATCATTATCACCCTGGCATCGCATTCAAAGGCAAGAAATAACAAAGGGATGCACTACAAACAAACATCTAGAATGCAGCCGCGAAAGCCAACCCTCAACCCTCACAGTTCTCTGCGTTGCACCGAAAGAGGTTGATTTTTTTTTCTCCCCATCTTCACCAGTATCGTGTATACAACATATATACATTCTCGACTCACCAATCACTGGAGAATCCCAGACCAAATCCAGCGACCAAAGCGGCAGCCGAGACTTCGCACGTATGTACGTCCGTTCATCGCCCCTCTTCCAGGCCGCCACGATATAGTTGGTAGCTGCTCAATATCTATCACGACCTGTGCTTCAGTTTTCCCACGAGCTTTCAATCTTCTTGGAGTATTCTTTCCAGAGTCTATCTTTATAATTTTCATCTGGTGTTCAACGCCGCTTTGTTAATATATATTTTATTGACGGCAAGTCAGTTCGTTCATAGTCATTGTCTTTTCTTTTTGCATTGCCTCTTTTTCCTTTCTTTTTTCGGGTCGCATATTGCAGCTCCCACATTGGTTGAGCACACGATCGAAACATTAGCCCCCCGGTCGGTCGTCTACTGTTAATCAAGAATCTGTTGTTGCGTTGCATTCTGCTAAATAGCAGTCGTTTCCTTCTTTCCCTTTACTATTCGAAACGTCATCGTTTCTTCATCATTCCAAGACATTGATCTGGTATCTAACGGTACCCTTGGCGCCACATTTTGCCATATACACACACCATAATCTTTACATAGAATCTACGACATCAACAAGCCCGCCCCTTTCTTCGAATCTGCTTCACAGACCTTCAACATACTGTTTGACCGAAATCTAAGAAGCCACCGCCTCAGCACGACTTTTTCATCTTGCTCTCAAAGGCATCATAAGCAAGGGTACTTTTCGCATAACTTGATTCATCAGACCGGAAGTCATACACAAACCCCGCTTGAAACACGACATTCAAACACCCACCCATACACTACCAACAAAAGCCGATTGAGGGGTTCCAAATCACTTTAGCTAGTGTCGCAGCTGCGACCCCCGCTCCTCTACGTCGGCACTCTCGATCTTTGGTGATTTCTCTACCCCGATACATACTATAAATCGAAATGGACCGTCAAGGCCAGGGTTACGGCCAAGGCAGCGGCTCGGGGCTAAGAGGTCTTCCCGAAAACCCGGCCCAGGCCTTACGAAGATTGCCACCACAAACTATTCCACAGATGCCGCCAATTCCTCCCGGTATGCGCGGGGCTAGACCACCTCCACTGCAAGGTTCAGGGCCGGGCCAATCGGGAATGTATTCACGTGATCCGGCAAACCGATCACTACCCGCAACACCTTCCGCAGATGAGGTCTTGCAAATGGCCAAGGTGGCTCTCGAGACTGCGCTCCAAGACAACGCCAAACAGGCCGCCGGCGTCACGGAAATCAAACCCGGAGTAACAATCGATCTTAGTCGCAACAGTATTCGCGAGCTGCCTGAAGAGGTGGTGGACATAATCAATTACGATCTGGAAAGGTATGACAGACCAATGACAAACACGGAGTGCATATGTTGTGGAGGTGTACTAACATTGCCTCGCACTGGGTTCACAGATTGGCTATATCGAACAATTACTTGACCACATTCCCGGCTCGCTTTATTGAGTGTTCTTCTTTGCGCTACTTGAACATCCGGAACAACCAAATCAGGGACTTTCCTCTTACTGTAAGTGAATTCCAAGTGTTCCGCATTGTCCAGGGTTGGGTACACCGACACTTGAGGGCACACACGCGGTTGGTTGTTGGTAACATGTGACGGTTTGGCTAACATAAGTGGTTAGATTTGCAACATCAAATCCCTAGAGATCCTTGATCTTGGGCGCAATAAGCTCCATTCCATCCCACAAGAGATTGTGAAGTTATCTTCTCTCAAGGTTCTTGCTGTGCAAAAGAACAGAATTCAAGAGCTTCCCCTCTGCTTGGCTGATATGGCTTCTCTACAAGTTCTTAAACTTGAAGGAAATGACCTGACGTTTCCTCCTCCCAATGTCATGAAGCAGTTATTGATGCCTTCAAATTCGTCAACGGAGGGAATGCGAGAGACAGACCACGAAGTTGCTCTTACAACGAACATTAAAAAGTATTTACGGCAGCGCCACATGAGCGGGCGTGTAGAGATTGAGATACCAGCATCGGACGATTCGTTCAACAGCGAAATAGACACGCCAAGACAGCATATCCGGAGAGCAGCTAGTGGCCGCTTCCCCATCAAAGTCAATGGCAGCGATGTTCCAGATGTTCGGTCACCCAATGGTCGTGGCCCCACTCCCGGTCTTGGGTCAAGAACACAACACCAGAGGATGCTATCACAGCAAAGCACTACTATACGACGGAATTCGGGCATCATGCCCCTAACGATTGGCAACCCCAGTGAAAGGATACGATCAAACTCGGAAACCGTACATCAGCGCGCAATTCCCGAGCGACCAGAAAGCCGCAACAGACGTCTTGTAGTGATTTCAAAAAAGCCGGAATTGGAACCACAGGACGAGAATGGAAACAATCGCTTCAACCACTACCGAGGTCTGAGTCACGGGTCGGCAATGCAACCTGGAGGTGGAGTAGGGAACAAGAACACCACACCACCGAGTCCCGGCGAGACCCAAATTAACCGACCGATTTACGTGCGGAGACTTTCAATTCTACCGGAACGACGACGCGAGTCCAAGTATTTTGATCCAGTTATAGAAGCTGCTAAGGGTATTCTATATGCTGTGTTCCAGGTGCATCCAACCATCCAGATGCTCATGAATCTGACTAATGATTCTGCGGATCGGCGGTCAGGGATGAAGCCGCTACTGTACAATACGAATTCACATGTTGAGGAACTTGAGCAAGAGATCCAAAAGCACGATCCTGCGAACCATGGGGAGGATTCCTATCCACCTGGTGAAAACGAAAACGTGTATCGGGCTTGCCAGGCGCTTGTTGGAGCCTATGTCCATATCTGTGCACTTCTTATGGAGAATGTGGACAGTTTTGTTGACAATGGCGATCTGCGCTATATCCGGACACTTTTGGTGATGTTGTACAACAGTGTGATGGAACTGCGTGTAACCCTCAATTCAGTGACGCCGTACACGGAAAACAGCAAGAATAGTTTTGGGACGATGCGTTCGTACAGCACGGCACAGTCGGGTGGTTCTTTTGGGTCATTCAACACAAATACGTCGTATAGTACGGTCGGTTCGGGCAATACAACAGCGACATCGATTCCTAGTTACAGGCCAACTCTTGATGACACGATCAGGCCTATGCGGTCGCCACAGGGTGATAATAGCATCATGACGCCGACGGCTGATCGACCAGGAGCATGGCCACGTAGGCCACCGGGCCCACAGCAACACCCTACAGCACTTCGGGTAACCACGGATATGCAGTATGGAAACGGAAATGTCGGTATGAATAGCCGTAACAATTCAATTGTTCCTGGGACCGCTACGCCGCGTTCAGGTGAATCCTTCGGCTCCAGCACAGTATCTGGGGGCCGTACGGTAGTTGAATACTCGGATGATGATCGTCAGTTTGAGGGTATTTGTAGTGGATTGATATCGTGCACGACTCTTGTGTCGAATATGTTGCCAAGCCTTAGTCAACAGTTCAGCCTCGGTCTCCGGCAGGCAAATAACTCTCGGGCTAGCCCTGAGACTATCCGGATTTGGAAGTTGGCTATTGACCGAGCATCTTCTGTGATGCGACAGACTGATATGCTTAAACAACGAATGGCTAGCATCAAGCTTAAAGATAGTAGTGTGCGCACACAGGCTTCGTTCTGGGGTCTATGCAGCAGCTTTTTTGAAGCATGGAGTGACTTTGGAGCATTCCTCCGGGCCGAGAGCTCTAAGATTCCTCAAATCATGGAGCAAGTCCCACGGCTGAAGCCGATCCACCGGTCGGTCAAGGAGGCAGTGGAGCGGATTAACCGGTCACCTTGGGGTTACATGCGCAACAACAGCGTCACCTCGTTTACTAGTGCAACGTCAATGATGAGTCCGCCGGGTATGTCAGGAGGGATGCACATGCACCACGCGAGTAATGGTAGCACTATGAGCATGGGTAGTGTGACGTCACCACTGGCGTATCCTCCGTTTGGTGGTAGCAACAACGGTAGTAACGGTCCGGGGACACCACTTTCGAACGTATTCAACGGAGGTCTATTCCAACGGGCGGACATGTTGATGCAGTCGGGTGGTATGGGCATGCCTTTAAGACAAGGTTCTCTATCGCACTTGGCGCAAAGCTCAGCTGGAGGAAGTAATGTATCGACAGGATCGATTGGAGAGTTGAGTCCACAGGGCCGTGGACTGGGTCCAGGAGTTAACGGGGCGTTCTAGAGGAGGACCCGCAAGCTTCTTAAATGGAGAGGGTGGAAACCGGATTTACGAAATACTGAACGGCTGGACATGACTAAATGTATGTAATTGTATATATACAGGATAGACGGTGTTGTTAGTGTAATGTCGAATGAGGTTATGAATCAATGTCACGTGTTTGTGATGTGATATGATGATTAGGGTTAAGCTTATGATTTTGGTGATGGGCTGGAATGTATGTAGTACCCAGCCACCAACAGTCACGACGGCGCTGTGCATAAACGAGGCAGACGGGCATTTATGAAGCAGCCCTCCGTGTATTATAAAACAGCAGCAAGGCTCACAGCCCCGCGTTAAAAACCGGGGTGCGATTGACCGGCCGGCCAAAGCAAGCTTAAAAGGCGGTGGACTTGTAGTCTTCATGTGATTAGGGTCGATTAAGTAAAGGGCTAGATGCAGGTTACAAAATCGGACGGCTGGGGTGCATTAGGCTCATCATTCTTCGGTATATAGCGCGAAGCATGAATCGAAAGCCCCTGGAAGACGAGGCTGGGATTGGATGGCGGGGAGAAAAAGAAGGCCTCACTACTACTAGGTGGTCGGATTCGGGGTTGAGCCATGCAGTAGATAGGATAAGAAGATGTTGAAGATGACGATAGATATGCTGTACATATGTACATCAATACGTTTTTATGGATAATCGATTGGGCCTTGTCGAGCTGAAGAGGGAAAGAGTGTATGTACGCATGGATGGCGGATCGTCTGTGTTTTTTTTACTTGAGCGGTTGTCGTCATTTTGCAGATTGTGGAGACAATGAGGGAGCTATTTGTCCGGGAAAAGGGATTTCTTAGTGGTCATTGTCCTGTCAAGATGATTGATTAATCGGGTTAGGTTGGTAGTAGCTGGATAGGTTAGCGGCGTGGTTATCGATGAATACAGTATCACATTCAAAGTCAGCTGGGTTAACAGGTGAGGGCGCTTTTTGCTTGTTCACGAGGTATCGTATCGGTCAGGTGAAAGGAGGAAGGCACGCTTTGGGTTCGGGGAGGAATAGGAATGCACGATTTCAAGGACGGGATTGGGTGGTTTGGTTGGCAGGAATAAGGACCAGGTGGGGTTCTTTCCTATGTTTTGTTGTATCTGGATTATTTTCAAGATATTTATGGCGTCTGGATGGCGTATACTTTGAATTGATCATCACTGGTGTGCCGGGGTGAACCTGTTACCAGACACTCTAGAAACAAATCGATCCCTTCGTCGTTAGAAACGAGACAACAATGCCGCGAAATAAGTCAAGCAGAAAAAATAAAGAGGAGAAAAGTACTATCCCGTCATAGCCGTCCTTCCCTTCTAGTAGCCTATGTACATATGTATGTACCAACCAAAACTGAAGTCACAACCTAACTCGTTAATTGCCGATTTATGTCGTCTCTGCATTCTTATCGCCCCTTCTCTTTTTACTCCCTGCTATCCTTCTTCTTCGTTATTTTCACGCTTTCCGCATCTTCTCTTACAAAGTCCTTTTCACGCAGTTGTTCATGTTCATTCACCGCCCTTTCCACTTCTCTTGCTCGTTTTTCTTATCCGTCGCAAGTATCCCGTGACTTTTGTTGCACAAAGGCATCCACTTAAGACGTCAGATAATTTGTCCGTGACCCGGCCTAGCCCTGTACTGAAATTTTCAATTGTCATTTCGTATTATCCTTTTGATTCCTCAGTGTCCATCCAACCTCATCTATCCGCACAAATGTCTCTCCCACCAACAGCTTCAACTTCTCCCGCTGACTCTCCACCGCCATCGACAACCACGGCTCTTTCAAATTCCACAACCCCTTCCGAAACTGTCGCCGATACTATCGCTACCGGGTCCCGGTTGGCCCGCGATTTGGCCGAGCGCACGAGTACACTTACTGGGGCGCGGGATGCTATTGATGAGCAGACTAGCCAGTTACGCCAGACGACAAAGACGTTAAGACGGACGACGGAGACAGTTAGGAATTTGGTTAGTACGACGGAGAAGGGAAGGAAGGAATTGGGCAGTTTGAAGAATTGGGCTGAGGAGCTGGAGAGGGATATCCTTATTTTGGAGAGGACTGTGAAGATGGCGAATGGCCAGGAGGATGGAAGCGAGGATGGTAGTGAGGATGATTTGGAGGAAACGGAACCGGTTTACGATGACGAAGACGACCAGGACTTGGAGGATGTTCATGAGCACAATTCCGATTGTGACTCGGATTCCTGCTCCTCCTGTGACCTCCCGCCTCTTTCCCGCTCTTACAATCCTCCTGTTGCTTCCACAATGTCCTACATTCCCGATCCTCTCATCATCAGCTCACTCAATCTCTCATCACTCCCACAAACCCTCCGAACCGGACCCCCTCTCAACCCTATGCGCCCACGTCCTCTTTCCATCAACACTTCCAAGCTTCCGGTCGTCATGACACCATCTCTTAGATCGCCTACTGGGTCTGTCACGTCAAATGCATCGCGGACTCTCCAGTTTCTCGGCCGGAGACATAACGTTGGAGCCGAGGGTCGCGTCCGTCCGGGGAACCTATATGGCGGTATTGTCGTGGGTGAGGTCTCTGGATGTGCTGTGGGGGCGTTTTCCGGAGTTGGCACTGAAGCGCGGAATTCGTTACTTTCGTGGAACAAGACTTCGGTTGCGCGGACTTGAGTGGTTGTGAATGTTGCCTCACTCAACATCACACAAAACTAACCACTAAAACTGAAAAAAAAAACAAGACGAAAACGGCGTGTTCTTTTCCTATTTGGGTTTGGATCCTTTTGGATATTTACCTTTGCTTTTCTTTCCTTTCTTTTCCTTTTTACACTTCTCATTTTCATTGGTTTGCATTGTTTGTTTTCCATCGGCGGCTTGCTTTTCACATCGATTTCTTCTGATTTTATAGTTCGGTTTGATGACACACCATCTCGACGCTATACAAACGATTGCTTGGGTATTACGGTATTATGATACACTTTATGGTTCTTTGTTTAACTTTTCCTTCTCTCCTCTACAAAAATTAACTCTGTCGAGATTCCCACATCATTGCATTTTGTCCTATATTTCTCCGTGATGAAAGTGACCACTTAGAACAGACCAGGAATCATTGTGAAGCGCTTCTTCTTGTACTTGTCACCAAACTCCTGGCGATACGCCCGTTCCTTGCCCTTGGCCCACTGTGACATTTGCGCAACACCAATCGCAATAAATAAGGTAACCGCCCAGTTGCGCGATACAATAATCACACCCAACCATGAAATAGTCTCGAACAGATAGTTAGGGCACGTGACCAAACTGAAGCCGAACCCGTTGGGAATCTTGCGCTCGGTACCGCCGCGGCTACGCAGCGAGGAGAGGTGCAGGTGGACAAGCGCATTTGAGATTTCACCAAAAACGTAAACGAAGAAACCCGCCATATCGATAAGAGGCTGGTCGGCGGTGGCGGCGAGAGAGGTAGGCGAATAGATAGCCCAAGCAGACAACAGACCCGAGAAAATCCAGTAGAAGAAGGAGTTCTTGAAGATGTTGAAGGCTGGCATGGTGCTGGCGGAGAACTTGTGGACAAAGAGGGTTTCGAGCTCCCGCTTGACGAAATGGAGGACGATCATCCAGAAGGCTAGCTGCTGGGTGTTGGAGAGGGGAGTGGTGGAGGCATCGGTGTAGATGTGGGAGCGGAAGTAGACGAAGGCGACGTGGAACAGGATGGGACCGAAGTATTCGACGAGGAAAACGGTCTTCCAGGCGATTTGGGGACCTGTAGTGTGGTGCATGTTAATCACGTATTCATGGCGCGCTTGTTGCTGCAAGGTAACTTACCAAGGTCCTTCACCAAGATCTCACCAGTCTTCACGACATCCTCCTCCTTGGCAACGATGGCCTTTCGGTCCTTGATAGTCTTCTTGGTGCTCGAGTAGTACAACCCGATACGGTTCGGGTCACTGATTTTGCATGCCTTGGCAACAATCACCTTCAACTCCTCAGTCGTTGAGTTTTCAGGAAAAGACAAACTCTCTGGGAGGTTCTTAAGAGGTTTCCCCCGGCTGGAAAGCTTCACGGTGGCAGACATATTGACCTATATTCGACACTTCGTAACGGTGAATGTCGATTAGAACGAGCTAGGAGGAATAGTTCTTGCAGAAGGGTTACCTCGAACTCGCATTCGTCTATTCACGATCCACTTCGATTTAGTAGTTGACTTATCTGTTGACTTGTTGAGACCCAGAGTGCTTAGTCAGGGGTTGAGTGCTAGGGTTGTGGAAATCCACTGGGGTTGGTGAGCGGGCGGGGGATCGTCATTGTCCTGGATTATGGATATTCCGCTTTCCGTTCAACAAGGTTTATAAGTTTGGGACGGAATTTAGATGGGTGTTTTGTTCTGTTGAATTGGCAACCGGTGGAGCATTGTTGATATCGGTATTTCATGCGGTGGACAGGCGCATGTTAGGCGAGTTGAAGATGTAGTGTCAAACGTCAAAGTTGTGTGAGGCGACTGTCATGTTTAACATACTCATCGTTGAATTTCCGGTTGCAGACAACAATGGTAGGCTGTTAGGCACTGTCCAGAAATGCCATCGCATTGTTCTTGCAGCCACACGTTGATTGGTCCATAATCCCAACACTAAAAGTGTGGCGTAGTGTGGCGCTCATTATCGATAACCCACGGGGTCTCCACAACGCACAAAAAACATTACCCTGGAATAGTGGGGCAATCAGCCCTTCGCTAGAGTGGGAAAATTCACCTTGACCATATCATTTTGTTCTTAGGTCTGAATCTCTGAGATTTTACTGATCCGACTTTTGGTGACCAGCACATTCATCAGGTCAGTACAGACCCCTACCTTGAGATATCGACGACTCGGACTGCGAAGAATGCATCATCTGTCGACTTGTTGACGAATTGGACTTGAGAATGTGACGGCGTTGCTCGTTTGATTCGACATGGTCGATTTGACGAAATACACACGATCAACTTGGAAAGGAAAATTTTCATCAATTCGACAAGAAGACTTCATCCAGCCAGTCAACGACATCATAACCAAGGTTTTCAACACCATCGCCTCCATCCTGATGTACGGTATCAATGTCGAGAGTCCCTCTCCTCATTTACCCAGTCATGGAAACCCATTACACCTCTCAATCATGGACTTGATTGCTGACGTCTTCCCTGTTCTACCCAACAGCATCCGACAAAATGGGTATCTCCAGAGACTCTCGCCACAAGCGCGCCGCCACCGGTGCCAAGCGCGCCTACTACCGTACGTGATAACATAACATTCGAAGCCCGTATGCGGACTCAATCACTTTTTGAGAACCATGCGTTCTGACCTGTTCGATAGGGAAGAAGAGAGCTTTCGAGGCTGGCCGCCAGGGTGCCAACACCCGCATCGGCCCGAAGCGCGTCCACGTCGTCCGCACCCGCGGTGGCAACCACAAGTACCGTGCCCTTCGCCTGGACACCGGTAACTTCGCCTGGGGTTCCGAGGGTACTACCCGCAAGACCCGTATCGTCGGTGTCGTCTACCACCCCTCCAACAACGAGCTGGTCCGCACCAACACCCTGACCAAGTCCGCCGTCGTCCAGATCGATTCCGCCCCCTTCCGTCAGTGGTACGAGGCTCACTACGGCCAGGCTCTTGGTCGCAGACGCCAGCGTGCTCTCGGCAAGGTCGAGGAGCCCGAGGCCAAGTCTAAGTCTGTTGAGAAGAAGCAGGCTGCTCGCTTCGCCGCTGGTGGCAAGGTCGACAGCGCTCTCGAGAAGCAGTTCGAGGCTGGTCGTCTTTTCGCCGTCATTGCCTCGCGCCCTGGCCAGTCCGGTCGCTGCGACGGTTACATCCTCGAGGGTGAGGAGCTCGCTTTCTACCAGCGCAAGCTTCACAAGTAAACGCTTTCGCCCCGTCGATACAAATAAAAAACGCTTGTTGCCTGAGTTTGGTGCCACAGTTCCCACTCGTCCCTCTTTTTGTTCTTCTAACTTGAAATGCTGGATGTTTGTCTAGTACCGTGCCATGTCCTTGTTTTTTGGGTTTTATATTTCTAGCTTCTTTACGGATACCATGGAAAAGTTTGGGATGGGATTTCTCGGGCTGGAGTTTGTTTTTTGTACGTTACTTGGATTTGCATTACCCATTGGAGGGCTCTCACACCAGAGAAAATAAAAAGCGTTTGATTCTTTTACCATCTATGTTATGTCTTGATGTTGAGATGTATGTGTATCGTTTTGTAGGTTCTTCGTTTACCATATGATTTGATGTATCGACAAGTTGAAAGTCAGCATCGTCTTGGTTCGGTACACGAACATCTTGTCAAGTTCGTGACCTAGGTTAACTTCAACGAGCGACTAGGAATCCTTGGGATAACACACTCTGGTTGCCCTTTTGTGAGCCCCGTGCTATTGTTGGTTTATATCCATGCAGTTTCTTTTTGATCACTACCCCCATGGGGTGTGTTGTTGTTGTTGTTGTTGTTTTATTTTACGTCCACCAAGAGGGTCTGTACAAAGCATAGCCCGAAGGCACCCCGCGGGGTCTAGGCTCGTCCTGGTTTTTTTGGCCTGCAGCCAATCCAGCAATAAAATCAAAAATCTGTCGCCGCAGTAGTTTTATATCCATCCGACACGGGGGACCTGTGACATATCCATTTCCTCCAGATGGTGTTCTCTTCTTCCTCCTCACCGCCGCCTCCGCAACCTCCCACTCCAGGCCCTCGGGCCTTCCTCCTCCGCCCGTACCTCCTCCCGCCGTCCTCCGGCTTCTCCGTCGCCCTCAACATCCGGCTCCGCGGCTTCCACTTCATCCACTGCCATCGCGTCGCCGACTTCCTCATCCACCTCCATCTCCTGCACCTCCTCTTCCCCGCTTCTCCTTCTCAACGCAGACGCTGTTGTCATCCTCGGCCGTAATTCCTCCATGTTGCGACGTAGAACCGAAGCGACGAAACTCATCGACTTCGGCTTGCTCAGTAACTTGTCTGCAAACTTGAACGACCACGGGCGTTTGAGCGCCTTGCACGTCCACCAGTGAGCCCGATCTTTTTCTTTACCGCAGAGTGGACAACCCAGCGTAACATCGTGACCGAACTTGCGATGATAGTAATCACAATCTCCGTGTCCGGTCTTGGCTGCCAGAATGTAGCCAAGCTCAACTCGTTCGACTTTTCCGTAGTGTTTGAAAATGAAGGGCTGTACGTTGGCCATGTCAATATCTCCTTTGTATCCCTTCTCGCTCGTCAACCACTTGTTAAAGTCCACGCGGAGTTGGTTGCGACGCCATCTCCGGGCTCCGGCCAGGCTTAAAACGGGCCCCGAGACAAATCCCTTGCACCCTTCCTTCGCTTCTCTATCTGCCTGCGCGTTACCTGCCAGACCAACGTGGCCTGGTACCCAAAATACCTGTACTTTCCTCGCAGGGTCTTCGTCTTTCCAATCTGCCAGAATACGTCTGGTCTCGTCAATGGCCTCCTGCGATGTGCTATTGTGGGTGGCTGCATTACGCAACCGCGACACGACACTTTGGTTGTCTAGACAAAGCCAGATCTCGGTGGCGCCTGCGACTTTCGTGGCGCGCCTAGCGGCTTCCCAGGCTGCGTGTGCTTCAGTGTCTGCTACCTCTCTCCATACACCGAGTGCCGTGTGACCCGACTCGATGATATCGTTGTCCCTAGTGATGACCCAACCTGCCCCAGTGTTTCCTTGCTTATCTTTGGAGCCGTCGGAGTATGCTATGACGGTGGATGAGGTGGCCATAAGGATGTCCTCCACGTGTTTGGCTGCTTCGCTTTCTTTATCGAGCCAGAGACAGGAGGGCATATGGAGACTGCGTGTTGGCGGGCTAAGAGTAGTATGCTTGTCCATTTTAGCCTGCAACATGTCAGTCAGGTTCTTCACCACTGAGTTGTACCGCGGCGCACGTAGTAAATGTTTGTCGTCCAGTGTGTGCAGGCGGATGGCTTCTCTCCGCTTCTCGTCCTGCAGGAGGAGTTCGAATGGTGGGAAAGCTGCCATGTGGTGGAGACATCCGATGCTTGTCGTTCGGTAGACGGGCAGCCCATGGGGTGTGAACCCGGAGCCAAGTGTCATACGATCTGGATGTAACGGTTTGCCAGAGTATACCTGAGGCGTAAACATATGTGTGTATATACATTTGTAACTGGTATTATTCGTGTGTACATACACGCTTGGTGCTCCAGACCTAGTGGTTTGTAGAGCACCTATTCAGGCAAAGAGCACCACAAGGAGAAGTAAAGACTCATACTTGGTTCACCATGTTGCCTGTAGCGAGGCCCTGGTTACAGAATCCATCGCGTGAATGTCAGCTATCACACATATTGGGTCTTAGCTATACACGCATGAACCTCAAACCTAGCGTTGCGGAGAAAACCAGGTAGGATATTGTCGACGCTGGCAGCTTTCCATGGTTTTGCATCTATGAGTGCCTCGGCAACTTGCGCAGAACTAACACTACAGTCAATGTTCTATTTAGGTATAGACAGATGAGCGTACGCGCGTGGCTGTCGTGATAGTACAGCACTGGGAAAGAAACCGTCGCACAGCACATCGGCTATGCCCTTGCGGCCGGTAACATGGCCTTCGGTGGTCTCCATGGTATCAATTCGATGTGATTGGCCTTGCTTGCCCATAAGATCGACGTATCGCCGCATAGCCCATGCATCAGTCATAACATACAACAAGTACTCTGAGCCATACTCTTTCTTGGCCTACTCTGCAATAGTCTCGTAGCTAGCTCCGGCTTGGTCTAAAACATCTCTTGTAACTATCTTCACTCTAGTTTCAGTATGAGGCAATTGTCACAACCCCTATATGCCGAGTGAAGGGTTTCTGAATACAAGTAGATTGATTCTAATGTTATGAATCTGGGTACTGAGCATTCCTCGGTATTACCCGAGTTCCGGCAGAGGATCTCGAGGGTCTTGACCAGTTCCGGGGCTCACTTAATAGGTTCAGTGAAACGAAGAATTGATATATTTACTTGACTAAAACTCCCACTGTACTCTCCCATACAAATAGAAGCTCAATGTAAAATAACAGTTCGGAATGATCCGTAGTCTTTCATAGGGCTATGGCCAAAAAAGGGCCGAAGTACTGGTCTTCGCTTGTTGGTTACACGGCGGTTAGTGCTTCGACGACCAACCTTGCGCTCGCGTTGCCGTTCCGGTTTCACTCCGCCTGTAGATACCACCTGTTCTGGGGAGAGTGAGCGTAAAATAAAACGACAAAACCACCGCTTGAAAGAACCATATTTCTCTAGCAACTTTGCGGGGAGTACGTGCGCAATTGTTGTATCCATACCCCTCGGGTTCTCTGGAGAGATAGATTGTTGACGCTGTAAGCAAGTTGGGGAACGTTCGGATGCTAAGCGCAATTTCAATTTAGTCCAAGATTTCTTTTGAACTGGGAATCTGTCGATGCGTTGTCGTTTTAATCTGGTCAAAGTCTGGATAGCCATTGGGCGGATCTTGGGGAGTTGATCTAAGTAGCGGGTGCCCTTGAATGGTATCTTAACAAAGCCTACACGTCGAGCGTGGATGGCGTTACCACCGATGACGTTGTCTAGCGGAATGAAACGCTTAATCATAAGAGAAAGGATGAATCCTTGATTTTTATAATTGGTCCATGGTGCTATTTGAAATGCAAAAGTCTTGGAGCGTTTGTTGGGCGATGGGATGTCCTCGTAGATGATGTCATGATTAAAGCGGATTGGCCGAATTCTTGCTCGAATAGGAAGTTGGTTACTCGAAAGTTTAGCTAAGTCGGCGATGGGAAATCCCATTTGTCTCGCTAAATGGATCCGCTTCCGTGGTAAGGTCGTGGGGAGTAACATTGTAGAAATTGACCGGTAATTCTTGTTTTCAACCCTATCATACCACATCTGTAGAAACAGATGGGCCCAAGACCAAGTAGGGAACTTATTGTCAGGCAATGCGGATTTCTGGCTGTACGGAGTTCTATACCAGCAAAGGTCATACTGCATGTGGCGAGTGGGGATTCCGAACACATGTTCAACACCTCGAGTTTTGAAAAGACCAGCAATTGCGTTGATTCTGTCACTAGAAAAGGCAAGTTCACGTGTCGAGTATTCTTCTAGTAGGTGACGGGTTGGCTTGGATTTTACTGTTTCACACTCGGGACGACACTCTGGCTGCACAGAAAAATTCGCATGATGGAATGACACCATTGGACAGTTTATATGCCAGAGAATAGACGAATCAGTGAAGTAAAGACGACGAGGAGAAAGGTATTCCTCTTGCATGGTCCATCCCCGGGTTGTCCAGGCCGAACTCGATTCCCACAGGTATTTGATACGGCCAGAAGTGCCCCAACATTCCTCACTTGGAGATTCCAGCAATCCATTAAAGTCTCGGGTGTAACCTGGCAGCCCGGAATGTATATCCTCAATTAAAGCGCATATAATAGTCAAGTACGAGTTGGCGTAAATATCTCCCATGGCGTGAATCTGCTCGGTCTTTTCGGCATCATCACCCTGCGTGATGCAGTATCGGTCAATCCAAATGTATGAGATTCCCAACAACCGAGCCATTGTCAAGCAGTCGTACAGCGTTTTGGACATTGTCTCTAGGGATAAAGAGCCCGGCTGTGCAAATTCAGACATAGTTTCTTTAGTGAGCATGTTTGTGTCCTTGGGATCCCATCTGTAACTAATGGCAGAATACCGGACATGTCTGTTTCCAATCGTAACAACGCATCTCTCATTGACATCGATTAGACGAAAGGATGACGGGTACTCTTCATACTTCTGTCAGACTTGATTGGTACTAGTTGGTAAAAGTTACTCACCTGCCGTTTGCTCGAGATTCACTTTGGGGTACTTCTCAAATTGAGCTTGTATCTGTTGTTTCAGGAGCATCTGGTTACAACGATGGAGAGTATGAGGTACCAAGTCTGTTCCATTAACGTCGGCCATTGATAATATTCTCATTTCAACTGAGGTCTTGTTAGACAAAGCCTTCCTCCATCTCCGCCATCCCCTGTGTGTCTCCCATTCAACCTCAACTCTTAGGAGGAACGAATTTCTACATCCGTCGACATCATCAGCCCCTTGTCTCCTCCCGATTGTATTCACAGCTACTAATCTTGCCCTTTTGGCGCCAGCTTGATGAATTTTTGACAGTATTTTTTTTGTCAACCCAAAGCATATCGGGCAATCCGCAGAAAGCCCGAGTCTTTTTGATACATCACCACCGTCGTTCTGAACGATACTTGACCACGGAGAAAGACCATTCCGGCCAAATGTAGTTGGGCTGTTGAGGACTCGTTGGATTTTCTTGTCTTTGAATGACCACCACCTTGGCTTGACAAGACCATGGCCAAGAGAATGCTTGCTCTCGGCCTTGTTCTCCTGGTCATTGATACATTCAGCACAGTCTTTGACAACCATCTGACCAATAATCATTTCAGCACAAGATGAACACCAACCACAATTGATGGACAATCCCTCAATCACTCGACGATTGTATTCCGCGCATGATTCTCTTGAATCGCCTTCAACCTTGTTGTGAACAATTCCGTCGGATTGCTAAGCCAATTAGTACATGGTTGCTTGTCGCATTCATTTCACACGCAGCATGCAAATATTCTCACCTGTTCAATGTCGTTGAAGGATAAGACCGGAAAACCGAACCAAGGTCGAGGACAACTTCTTGCAATGACTTCAATCATTTTAGTCTTGTTTCAATGATAGAAAAGATTCCTCGAGCTTTGGAATTGATTAGCTGGGTATCCCTAAGTTTCCGTTGAAATATGTCCGGTCTGAAATGAGCCTCAATTTAAGCCATTCAAGCGATCACGTGTACTCAGGCGTCGAATACCCCGATGTGTTGTACATACATACATGATATCACATAATCAAATTACATGCTCTTGATAATCCTTGTCATTATGCATACATATGTACTACGCGAGTTCACTGGAGCCTAACGAACTTAAACACAAGTTGCGAACCGGTGACTTTTAGGCCTAGCTCTCACTGGTTGCAAGCCCACTATTTTGTCGTCGTTGTTGTTAGTGCTTTACCAGTTAACACGGCGGCCCTCCAGACATGTTGAAACCCCAGATGATGATGACTGCCCAGAATCCTCCCTTGGGTCATCGACAATTGCAAGAAGGTACAGGTATAGAGGTCCTCCCAAAACCAAAAAAAGAGCCGATTGAGAAAGTTAAAAATGAAAGAAACAAAACAAAAAGACAAAACACCGAGAGGTTCTATACTCAGCATGGCCCAAAGTCGCCCGCCGGACCCAGGCTCGTCTTGGTATTTTTGGCTTGCGGCGGATACAGCCACGAAATGTACAACCAGTTGCCACGGTAACTTTGTATCCGTCCAACACGCCGGACCTGTAACATATCCATTTCCTCCAGATGGTGTTGTCTGCGTCTTCTTCGCCTCCTCCATGCTTCCCTTTCTCAACGCAGACGCTGTTTCCATTCTCGGCCGCAACGAAACCCATCTTCACAGGTTACTCACTTCCATCCTTCTGTCCGTCTTCCTGGCTTGACATTGGCACTCTCGATGAGCTTCCGGAGAGCGGTCGCGCCTCTAGGGGAGACATATTCCCGTGTGCACAAGAACAGTCTTGACAGCGCGGGTGGCTCTGGCAAGTAGCGACGACCCGTGTGGTTTCCCACCAGCTTTCTTGCTTTTTTCCCGGAGGCGCCTTTCCTTTGCCGAACGGTGCATCTCCGCATCCGTGGGCGGTCCATCAGTGATACGGACGTGGCGGAGGTGTCCAGTCATCCAAGTGATCATTCCCGGATACTGGGTGGCGACCTCGGGCGGCATCCCTTCTGATACCAGCTAGTCAAGAACGACAGGCGCAGGCCAGGAGCCAGCCGCGTTCTCGCGTGTTGATAGCGCCGGATTAGAAGGGTCGTGGCGACATCCACGTCCATTGAGGATACCGCAGGCACAGCGGCGGCAGGTACCCCTTCGTGGGTGTCGTGGTCGGACATCTTCGGTGGTCACTTCTACTTTTGCGGGAACGCTAAAATGCTCGACGCTGATTGGTTAGAGCTTCTGGATAGGATAAATAGAAAGGAAAGTTATTTTTATCATCTAGGATTCTGGATGGAGGACCAAGGCCATCAGGGTACTTACGCCCTTGCACTATTTTCCGACGACAACCTATCAAGTGTAACACTAATTCATCACCCCGATTGATGCCATATCAAAATAATTTTCAACGTTCCCGTCGCATTTCTCATGGGGTTTTGACAGAGTATTTAGATATTTTTCAGCCTTGCGAGGCTACGAAGATTTCTAATGACACTTTGAGACATTCAGAATTGTGGGAGGTATTAGGGCTATGATTACAGTTGGAGCCGCCTAGTGGCGATGAGTAGAGCTTTATCACCTGACTTCTCTGGGATCGTTGAGGACTGTGGCTAGCGAATCATGACGTGGTATAGTGAAATAGTTCCATTTACCGAGACACTTGACGTCAACAAAGTCAAATTGTTAGGGTTGGTGAAGTTGATTACGGCTAGTTCCTAACCGCAATAGTCCCGTCCACCCCAATATGCCGGGGAAAAGTGGGGCCGATGTACAAGTACGTTTTCGGGCTACGATTATACTGATACCAAAGAGAGCGGGGAGAAGGGTGAAAAAATTGATCACGCTTGTACGCGTGCAAAATGGGTATGAGGTAGTCAAGTATAAAGGTCGGGGTAACTCGCTGTTTTCAAAAAAAATGTATTTCTCTTCTAAATCATATTCAACATACACCAATTATCGATTACCACTATATACGCACATCATTTCTTCAACAATCCAAAATCCTTAACATGGCTCCAACCCCAGTCATGGTCCCGTCCTCCGACCAGGACAAGGACACCACATTGGTCTCGTCCTCCGACCTCCGTGGTGTGGCCGCCACCAAATTTCAACGTGCCGTGATGACTCCCAACGACAAAATCATCATGTTTG
>LCZG01000009.1:198281-253939 GCA_001483325.1 Huntiella savannae | reverse complement strand
AAAAAGTAAAAAAAAAAAAAAAAAACGATTGTTAAGTGGTCATGTTATTTTCATCTATTTCCTTTCATGAAGCCATGTCACGTATCAGGCAGCCTTCTATACGCCAAACCGGGCATCACAAAATGTGTGGATATGACAAGATATCACGTGACAATGATGTCTATGGATCTGGCCTACAAAGTCGAGAATATGTACACATGTATGTATGTATCCACATCTTATCTGTAGCAGCTGAAGTATCGTGATTCTATCGTCCTCCTCGTTGACGTCGTCTTCTCAGACATAGGGTTTTAGTGTTTGAAACTCTAGGGCTTCGTGGAGACTCAACCCCATCCATTCTTTTTGATTTGCATTTATCACCTGATTAGCAGGACTAGTTCCTCTATCTGCAGGCCGGGAGACGATTGAACCCTGCCATATAGACCCTGTGGTTTTGATTTTTTTTTTCTGTAACCCTAACTGACCCCTCCCTAAACACAGTCCGGCTGCCCCTACAGGCGCCCTAGGACCAACTTCCGTCGCTGCGGCCTCCTTCTCCCCGGTGCAAACGACGACACCACACAACCAAAAACAACTGTATATCTGACTTCGAACCTTCCAAAATCATGCCAGCCAATTGCTTGTAAAAAGGGTATTCCGAGTATCGCGCGTTGTTGGGCTGATTTGTGTTGCCTTGAGGTATCGACAGTCGCTAAATGAGGGGGCGGACGCGGCTTGCCAACGAGGCTGACCTCAATAGGGTGTAATGGCAACGACGAACCTTTGAATAAACGCAGGAGCAAAGACAGAGTGTTGTGAATAGGAACTCTTATCCCCCCAACGATAGATGGGGCCGGTCTGTCTTGAGTCCGATGCAAAACTCAAAACCTCAAAAGTACCATCTCGAGGGCCGTAAGAGAGAAGGTTGGTGTCAGATTGTACCCTGTTTGGAGGTCCCGTTTAGGGATGGTGATAGTCGTGAATCGGGCCGGGCACTAGATGTCGCAACCGGTTATAGTAGCTGATGTCACTGACAACAACAACTAGAGACCAAAGGATCCATCATTTTGGAGCGATGGTACTGATATGCTCCCAAAACGCTAGCAACATTTTATGTATGTATGTATGCACGTGGTAGGCTGTAGACCATAATCCATTGTGCATGACGTCCGCATATCACCAACGATGCCACAGGAAGCCATATTTGATACAAATAAATCTTGAAGTGAGAGTAGCGCCTAGGGGATCCAAGGGTTCTGATCAGCGACACACGAGGGGAGGATAGGGCACAACGGTGCATGAGTGGAACCGAGTGGGGGTATCAGGAGAGGAAGAAGCCTCGGTGGAATACTGAGATAGAATAAAGAAAAGACATGCTGATTCAAGTCTAACGATAAACATTATCTCGTACAATGTATTTGTGACGTCGTTTTTAATCTACTCCAGGGCTAACACTGCTTTCATATCAGAAGAGACACAGGGGCCTCGACAACGCCAGATTCTGACTTGATTTCCCAGTTCCTTTCTGCTTGAGCGATATCCGGCCGACTTGTAATGAAGCGATCAAAGGACTTAGCTAACCGCTTCGGGTTCGGCTCTAATGTCAAACTTGAAAATACAGCCTGTACGTCATCAAAAATACTTGGGAAGAAACTTGAAAACCCTTCTGCGACACATGCCTCGGCAATGTATCCGCTAAACGTTATTTCTTCTTTGGCAATTTTGACAAAGCCGAGACTGTCAGCCACCAAACGTGATACATATTCTAGTGATGATGCCGCCAGCTTGGGAACGATGTACGGGATATCTTTGGAGACAGAAAGATTACTCATCACACCAAGCCAAGCAATGATTGTGCGGATATCATTCCCGCAAGGGCTATGGTCTGAAATCCGACGCAAAGGGCTATTGTATCTGTCAATTACCGGCTCTGGGATTTCCTTCATGACTTCCTCAAGGGGCCTTCCCGATCGGGCAGATAGTGCAGCTTTAAGTTGTGCAGCAAATAAGAGAAATCTTCGCGGGGTTAGTTGAGGCTCTGCGTTTGAGATAACAAATACTCACCCTCCTTGCGAGTTAGCCTTTGCTTGTTTGATGATTTCAATAACTTCTGTCGACGAAAACCGGCGTCCAGTACTGCGTTCCAAACCAGGCAGCATGAAGTTCAAATATCCTTGCATATCTGATATATCTGGTTCGATTATCTGAAATGTAAATGACGGAAATGACTCGGCGCACAGAACCGGAGTTGGCAGTGAAAAATATATTATTCGATGATATTCTCCCAAAGACACCAATCGATCAACAACCTCTCTTATGATTTGCGGGTAGAATTCATCAAGACCATCTAAGAAGAAATAGGTCTTGTAACTCTGAGTCAACTCGCGCAACATCAAGTAAAGGACATCAACTGGTAAATCTCTGGAAGTGTGAGGATCTAATGTCGCCTTCACCATCATATCAGTAGGCATTTTGGCCTGGGTCACGATCTGTTGTATGATGGCTTGAAGAATCTCCCTAGTAGTGAAATATTCTCGGTGGTGGATGTGTATTGAGACAAATATGGGCCGTGATGTAACTGGCAGTATGGCACTGAGACTATTTCGATTTACCCATCGTATCGTTAGCCCTATTTTCGAACGTGCCACGTTATGTACCGTTAGAAGGATAGCCCGGTATTATCAGGAGGGATCGCATATGATGACATGAAAATATCCTCAGCCATGAGTACCATTTAAATTACTGCCTGGTCGCTTTGGTATGTTTCGCTAATCTGAGTTTGTCAAACCAAGACAATCCCGGACTTTGAATACACGCCGTTACACTAAACCGGAACTAAACATGGGGGCGTGTTAGTGAGAAAATAGCAGGTATGTGCGGTGCCTTCCCCCCCACTAGAGTATACAAGGGTATCTGGTGGTGAGCAAAACCGTCGGCCTTCTGCCATTGGTCTATCCATCACAGCCAAAATCATACAAGCTAGCTTTCCGTGTGCTCTATGATAATGTAGTATCTATGTCACCCGGATCACTAGTGCGTCCCCCCTATGTACGGTAACCCATAACTCCTTCTATGGTACATACCTCACAGTTAAAATAGATATTTATTTATTTACCTCCAGATGGCACCTTTGAGGTTTTGAGATGCCTTTCCAGCGGAATCAAGACAGACTGATCATACCTATAGTTAAGGGGATAAGAGCTTTCTATTCGCGGCGTTGTCCCCTTTGTCGTTTCGTTTATTACGAGGCTCCTCACTGTCATTTCAGCCTCTTAAGGTTAGCCTCGTCAACAGGCCGCGTCCACCCCCTCATTCGGCGACGGTGAATTGGACCTAGGGTGACGGTGGGGGGCCGCCGGACGTGGCTTGCCAACGAGGCTGACCTCGAGAGGCTGTAATGGCAACGACGAGCCTGGTAACAAACGCAGAAGAAAGGAGAGAGTGTTGTGAATAGGAACTCTTATCCCATCAAAGACAGATGGGAAGAGTCTGTCTTGAGTCTGATGAAAAGGGCATGTCAAAACCCCAAAGGTGCCATACCGAGGGTTGTACAAGAGAAGATTGGTTGAACTTACCGGATATATAACCAGACGCACTGATGTTAGGGTTATCCGAGGGTTGTTCATGACCCTTCAATTGAATGGATGGGGATGAGTCTCCACGAAGCCCTAGCCTTCCAAACACTACAACCCTATGTCTGAGAAGATGACGTCAACGAGGAGAACGATAGAATCACAATATTTTGGCTGCTACAGATATGGATACATATATGTGTACACATATAAAACCCGGTGTCTCGACTTGGCAGGCCAGATCAATAGACATTATCGTCACGTGATATCTTTTCGTATTCATATGTACATTTTTTATTGCCCGGCTTGGCATGTAGAAGGCTGCCTGATACGTGACATGGCTTCATGAAAGGAAATCGATGAAACTAACGTGACCACTTAACAATCGTTTTTGTTTTTTTTACTTTTGTCAGCGCTCAAAGCATCGATGATGTTTCAGGTTGTCAACAGAGATAGTATTGATCAGTGGGATATCTCTCGCCTGAGCATAATTGGCGATCATGAGATGGTAAGAGTTCGAGTCCTTCGGGTCTTAGGACATGATTAGTAGAAACAGTTCACTGACAATGTTAGCGCCCGGATGGAATCGTTCACACAAAACTTGAAGGCGACGCACGAGAGTCATGTGCTGAATACACCCGTCGAGTAGTTGAGCAGGTGGCTACAAGAAACCATTGGTGCTCATCTTGCACTGACATGTTGTCTGCTTTCTTCATTGTCAATGAATGCGATGAATGCTGGGCAGACATTGAAAAAGAATGCAACGAGACTACTGTTCAGCATTTCACTTTCAAAAACCCAGAACGGTGGTTCATCTCTGACGAAGATATTCAACAAATCGTGAATAGTCCGTTAGAGTTTGGAGCAGACGGACTTTGTCATTTGCCTGTCGCTACAAACAATACTGATGGAACCGGATTGAAAAAACTTGGACTTGACCCCAATTGCCCCATGTGCTTTGGAATGGCAAGGTCATGTGTTTCGGCGATTGCCTGCTCATCTGAATTGATTGACCACTCTCAGACCGGTGCTACATTGAGATTGAACCATATTGAGTGGCGTCGGGCGGAGCACAGTATCTGGAACTATTACCAAGAAACTAGCGTTTCGTTTCCACTATGCTTTGAGCTTCATTTGGATACACGACGGGGAAATGAGAGTGATCCCGTACCAACGACCCTACAGATACTTGCTCCGCTATTAACCCTGACAGGAGACAGTGGTGCAGGACTGCTCTATCATTTTGGCGATCGGTGGAATCCAGCTGCCTTGAACCAGTACATACAGGCTCAATTCCGAGTCTACCCTAAGGAGAACCTTCAACAGCGTGGTGGTAAGCAAATAACAGACTGAAATGACGAGAATCCCGACTAACATGTACAGAATACCCAACATCATTTCGTCTCATAGATGTCAGTCAAATGTGTGTCGTCGACATTGGTAACAAACATGTCCGATATTCTGCCGTAAGCCACGCATGGGACTACAAAGATACCAACGTGCTTACCGAGGACACAAAAGCCGTCTTTTATCAGCCTGGATATCTATCTTCAGACACGTTATCGAAAACCCTATATGACTGCATTAAAGTAGCCGAGCACCTTGGAATCCCATACGTTTGGGTTGAAAAGTATTGTGTTTCGCAGGACAACGAGCAGGAGAAAGCAGAACAAGTCAGGTGCATGACAAATGTCTTTGCCAACTCTTGGTTAACAATGATTTTTGTCGTAATCTTTGACATTCATGCTGGTATACCGGGCTATACACGGAAAACATATAGTATAGGCGAACAACTCTTGACCGAAGGTTGTGCGGGCACCGCACAGGATATAGAGCTTGTGGACTCTTATGGTGTTGGACAGTGGAGAATGACTGGTTGGACATTGCAAGAAGAACATGTGTCTCCTCGTCGATTATACTTCACCGAGACTACCGTGTGGTGGCATATCAACTGTCCAATGGTGGCATACTGCCATGTGAATCCTCACGTACTACCAGAGTCTCGTCCTGACTGTCTGAAAATGATGTCGCTATCGGAAGATGATATCATTAGTGAATACACCAAACGCGTCATTTTCCAGCCGGAAAACAGACTCAACGCCATTTCCGGTATTCTGGCCACCCGGAAAACTGAACATGTTTTTGGCCTCGTCGCCCGCAATATGCGAAAAAGTCTTTGTTGGTGGATTACAGTTGCTTCAGGGAAGTCCAGCGACTTGTTTCCAACCTGGTCTTGGGCTCATTACAAGCATCGTACTGAAACATACTTGCGTAATCGCGTCGATTTTTGGGAAACTTCCAAGATATTACACGCCAAGATAACACCAAGGAAACGAGTCTCTACAATACGACAGATTGGGATATCCATTGCAGCTGCGAATCAGCTTTCTGAACGGCAAATTGTCATTCGGACACGTGTGGGACATGTCAGATCTGGCGATGAGGTCTGTATGGATAGCACTGGTGTGGAACGACATCTTGACTCAAGATACCTCGTGATTCGGATGTACCAGTCAAATCCATCTAGCTATTGCATAGCTCTTCAACCATTTACTCCAGAATCACCGATTGGCCCTGACAAGGTGATAAACGCCCGGCGCATTGGGTGTATAGAAAGGCCCTGGGTCGATTCCTGTCCACTTGATCGGGTTGCCAAACTCAGACCCATAGCTTTTCAAACATTGACCAGATTGAAGAGGGCACGTCTTCGAGCCTCGTCCACAAGCCGCAGATCCATGGTTGACTCAAGACGATGTGCATTCCTTCAGCACCCACTCGCTCCATTTCCACATAACCAACCTGTCCCATCCGCAGATTCTGGGGAATACAGTATCTCGCAGATACACGAATCCATCAGTAAGCTCCCAAGCCATATTCCGGGATCGAAAAGACGACGCTCTGCAGGAGAACCCTCGACGGACTCAGCAGCCAAGCAAAAGAAGCGGTTGCCGTATAGTGCTCTTAACTTGGTTAAAAAACGGGCTCTCAAAAAAAGGCTTCTCGATCGCAACCGACAGAAGCCTGTACTGCGGCCATTCTTCGGGTATGCCCCTCTTAAAGACCATGGCGCATTTCGAACGATCATTCTACACTGAGATTACATCTTAGGTGGCACTTTAGATAGGACCTTTGGTGTAAGCAGACGGAGTTGTTAGGTTAGGCTAGTAATGGCGAATACAGTACATTTTTGTTCGGCGGAAACTTCAACAAATCAATTGCCAAGATCTAGAGCATATTTTCATCCTACTTTGCTGTGACATCAATATGACTTGGTATGTAACACTTAGTGATTGGTAGGGTTATAATGACATGATGGCATCATTAAGGTTCGCTGGGAATAAACATATTGGGCAACATGGAACCCCGGAAAGCCCACAATTCAACGTTATCCTAAAGATCACTTATCTTATGAGCGTTCCTGTCAGCCTCTACCCTGTCTGATGGCTACTCACTGTGACCTCTTCTCACTGTATAAGGAATTGCCTCCTATATAGACCATGATTGAAGAGCACTAGTAACAAAGTCCAAAGGTTCCGCTTCTCTTTGGCGCAGTGGTATGCTGATGCCTCCCAATCCGTTAACTGGGGTACACCAAAGATGTGGAGTTGAAAAGAAAGGAAAGACATGAAGTTTGGTCATCAGTTTTCCAACGTGTAACTGCCGAGTGGAAACAAATTGACGAAATATGGATCCTATATGATCACGGAGAGGGCGTGTTTAAACAGTTGTTTCCCACAAGAATACTGAAAGACATACTAATAAATATGAATAAATATGGATCGTGAGTGTTGTGGTTTACTACATAAGTTTCAACTATACCATGCTAATTCTCAAGCAAATTATCTCATAGGTCCCATGGATTTCGATTCGTCGTATGGTCTTTTTGGCTTCTTTATGGGTTTTGTTCCACTTGGTATACTGGAGTGTCTAACTATCTGCGAAATAGCCCGAACCTACCCAAGCGACCGTTATCGTCTCTCTCAACATGATTTCGGGTCAAAATCGTTGATGTATCACATCCGATTACAATGGCTAGTCAATTCGCTAAACACTTCTACCGAGTTTGCGTGGACAGAAGATACAGTTAGATTCTACAAAAATGTCCTGCCATCGCCCCAAAGACTAGGTTTCGAAGTCGTGGCAAGGCTCGCCTCAGAAACACCCATTCGCGGCTGTGGATTGATAATGGATAATACAAAACAAACCACGGTGCCTTCGGTTCATTGATTCTGCCCGAAGCCTTTTATCTTTGTATCACACGATTGACCAAGTAGAGTGCTATGTACACCGCAGGAGAAACCTGTCAAATAGCAATTTAGCAATATTCGAGAGTTTGTGGTAATTCATTAGTAGCAATATATATATATATCTTTTGTCTGCCGCTTTGGAGTTCTATCCTGGCCACGCTTTAGTCTTCTTAGTGTACAAATCATGATTATTTCCATTCTCATAGTACCATTGATTAAGAGTTTCAAAACTTCCAGAGTCCGACTTTCGCATTAAACCTCAATTAATCGATTCAACACGCAGTCAAGTGATCCGCCCCTCCGTGATGTGAACTTCCTTTACTTCACTTGCGGCCAACATCATGTTCCACCGGAACAGGCCGTTACTAGAAGTTACCTAGTTTGTTACAGCCACGTTACACGATTCATCAAACTTAGTTACCTCCAAGATGAAAGAATAAATGCAGTTTATTGATACCTCAAAATCTCCATGAAAAGAAAACAAAACCACTCCAATCTGGCAAGAGAAAAAACAAAGACTCGAGAAAAGGACTTCGACAAATGATCATAAAGTGCAGTGCGTGACGTTATATACAGAAAAGGCAGATAGGAAGAAGAGAAAACACAAACGAGGAGACAGGAAAATAGTCGAATCAAGAACACTAACAAGCGTTCTTTATCGTTGAAGGACAACGCAACACCCAGAAGAAAAGATATCCAACGAAAAAAGAGGAACTATGAAACCCAAAATAAACCAACAAACCTCAGTCCAGAGAAACAGACAAAACTTGCCATCTTTAATCACTGACATTCAAAGCTCCCTAAATGGTAAACTGTTTCTTCAAATCAGTCCATCTCCGGTTTAACGTCTCATGCTGTGAGTTGATTTCAGCGTACTTGAGCTTAGTCTGCACAAGTTCCTCCTCCAACGCAGTCAACTCCGCCTCCAACTTCTCATTCTCTTGATGAACCTTGAGGTTTCTCTTCATGAGATCATCACGCTCGAGATTCCACGTCTTTTCAATCTCCTCTGGCTGCTTTTCAATGACGATACGGAGCTCACGAACTTGGCCTTGCAGCGACTCGTTTTGGTCTCTGAGCTCTTCATTCTCGACCTTTGTATGAACGAGTTCGTTGGCCATGGCCGTTTGTTCGTTGTCTGAAACCTGCAGACGTTCCTCCATTTTGCGCAGCCGTTGGGTCAGATTAGCGTTTGAAGTGCGGAGCGTCTCAATTTCCTCCTCTCGCTCCTTTTCAGCCTTGCTCTTCTCCTCCCACTCGGCTGTATACGACTTCAGGAGCTCAGGCGTCATCTTGACATCACAAGCATCACGGACGAGCTGGTCGGCACGATATACTTCCTTGTCAAGACTGGAAGAAGAAGACCCAAAGAAGCCATTCTCAAGGATACCACCTGCGGATGGGTCTTTGTCAATATAGACATCAAACAGACGATCCCGCAGGAATACAGTCAACTGCTGCATATCAGACATCGCCAACAGTGACTCGGTGTTCTTTTGCATCAAGACAATACCGAAGCGGAGAATAGCGGAGAGACCTTCCGAAAGAATGAGGTCGTAAATACGAACGACCAGTTGTAACGGAAAACGGTAAGCAAATAAAGTAAGAAACCATTGAGTTGCATACAAGTGCGGTGAAATCCCACGACGGTGAAGGTGGCAGTACAGTCGAGGTTCCAAATCCTCTAGAAGTCTTTCGAACTGATACAAACGCATGTGAAGACCTGGCATATCCTGGACAAACAAGTCACGGAGGTGGTAGTGATTCATTAATCGTACAAGCAGGCAAAAGGCCTCATCTTCGGGCATCTGTGATAGTTGTTAGTATGAAAATGAGTGAACCTTAGCAAAAAGAGACTTACGTTGAATAGGAGTGGCATGATGATAAAGTTCATACCCTGGGCGTAACTAACGGCCTCGTCAAATAGGGCATAAGCTTTACACACACCAAACAGGCCCTCCTGAAGACCTTGTGCAGCAGCGTACTTGGAGTAGCTCGTCCGCGCACCCATATCGCGACGAATGACCTTCTCCAATTTTTGCAGATTTATGGCATCTTCTTTTTGCTTATGGGCCTTCTCCTCGGCAGCAGCAGCCAGCGCCTTCATTGAGGCCTCGTCGAGACCGCTAGGAACAGGCGAAACAGTACCAGCTGGTGCTCCACTGAGGGCAGAGTGCATTGACGATGCCGAAGATTCAAGGTTATCGGTGAGCGTAGTGAGACTACTATTCCCAGACAAGAGCTCCCCTGAAATACTCTTCACTTCCTTGTCAGTGCCACGAGCCACAAGCTCACGGTACTTGAGCTCAAGGTCCTCATTCTTACTCTGGGCGAGAACCTGCCAAATCACACCACGAATAGCATGCGGGATACCCTTGGCAATGGCATCATTGAGCTCCTCGGCGCTTGAGCGAGCAACAGCAGCAGGTCCATCACAAACAACGTTCTGCCACAGATCCCAATCTACTTCGGACGTCTCGGTCACAGCCGGACCAGCCAGTATGCCCGAGACAGTACCTGGAGCAAGGCTGTGGTCGGTGTTGGTGACAGAATGCTTGCCCAAAGACTCTGGATCTTCCATGATGATACTAGCATGGCCATGGTAATCTTCGAAGTCAAGAGCACCAGATTCCTCCTTGAGACGCAGAGCTTTGAAGCGATCCTTAAGGCTAGCACGGTGGGGGTTGTGTATCTCATCGTCACTGTCATCCTCCTCTTCCAAACGTTGCAACATCATTTCCGAGTTGCTGTTACTGTTGGTGGTCATAATGGAGCCTCCCGTATTGCGGCGGGCGCGGGTGTCCTTGGCGGCGACGGCGGATGCCATGGTTGAGGGGTCTCTTTCGCGAGAAGAGCTACGAGATAGCCAAGAGAATGGACTGGTAAGCCTTCTTACAGGCGGTTTGTTGACGACTGGTGGTGGGGTTGGCGTCGGCGCCGGAGCAGGGGCTACTTTTGGTGATGGAACTGGGGTCTTTGCAGAGGTATCAGACGCCGCTGGTGACCATGGCAGAGACGGCAGTGCTGAGGTCAAGCTGCTGAGCGATAGCTTTCTCGTAACTTTAGGAGCAGGCGCTGGGGGTGTCGGTTCTATGACAAGGGCAGTAAGTATTAGCAGGGTGTCTCTACAGATAACAATGGACGGTTTGTCTGGTGCATTAAGAAAACTAGGGTGGATGGATAGACGCAGCAAGTTACATATGCAATAAAGCCGCCTGTTGTGTGCTAGAGGATGCAAGTACAGGAAGCTATAACCGCATCGTGGGCAGCATGCAAGACAGTTGTCAAGGTAGTGTGGGGGTAGTCGGGGAAGGGATAGAGGGTATGTACAATGGAAGTCTAGCTATAGTGGTGATGTAGAATAGACAAAACCACCGAGCCACAAATCAAAGGCAGTCACAGAAAACAGACAGAACAAGGCACGCAAAAGCAGTCAACGTGGAGCAAAGAGAGGCAGTAGTGGAAGCACCTCTGACGACATAGCGAAACAACCAGCAAAGACAATGGAGGCACGATGGTCAAGCGAGGTCACCGGCATGGCGCAAAGATTTAGTTGCATTGCAGCTCCATTCGGTGCTCCATTAGTGTTCCGTGGCTCATGCATTACAGAGGGGTTAGGCGTGGAGCCTGGCACACCGCATCTCTGTCATGTGTGGTTCTTCTCGGTATAGAAATAACCAAAGGAAGACAGGAAGAGAGGGGCACTTAAAGACCGAGCGAGGGCGTTTTTTTCTTGTAGGATCACTGGTCCATACAACGAAAAACGAGTACCACAGCTGATAACCACAAAGCAGAGGAAGCTCGAAGAACTTGCGTGCCATCACGGCCCCCGGACTGGCTGAATCAGTCTCACATCACCCGCTTATTGTGCACCTGCGCATCTTGATGCGAGTACTAGCGGTGTGCGCTTGCATCAGAAAGTTTAAGCAGTATCTTAGACTACAAAGCTAGGCCAACTAAAGATGCAGGAGCACCTAGGGTAGTTGCCATAAATATGACATGACGGATCAAGCAGGCGACTCGCTGTTTTACTGCTTGGGCGTGAAATGGAGGGGCAATATGCACCCTTGAGCCAGGGGTTGGGGGTTGTGATATAGTCAACCACAAGGATATGTAGGGCTTCGATTCCATCACACCAGAGCGTCTATGCACAAACACACAACAGGAAAAAACAGAAAAAGTGAAAACCACAAGATTTTTGTAGTCTAAAAACATTTCCGTTTGTGATGTGTAATTGTCTTGACAGTTTCCAGGATGCCAAGAACAAAGCCAGACACCGTATGTAAGTGGCGCAACAGCGGACCGCTGGGCCGGCCGATGCTAGGGCCATTTGGCTCGAGCTGAACAAGGAAAAGAATGAAAGAGGGGAGAGCGGGGCATGGTGCCAATAGACCATGACCCAAAGAGGAAATCAAGAAAAGGCCCATTGTCTATGTATGACGAGTAGGGAGGGGGGGTTAAAAAAGAATTGTCGGCTAATTATTCAACGTACCTTTTGGTGGGGGTGGAGGCGCTTCCACTTCGATTTCTGGTTCTGGTTCGGTGATGATAACTTCAGTGGGCTCGGGAAGTCTTAATGGTTCGCTGGCGGTTTCAGGCACGGGAGATGGCTCTTTGTCTGGGACGAGAGGCGGTGCAGCATCATCATCAAGACAAACATTGTCAAGATTGACCATGTCATTCAAGCTATGGTCGAACATTGAAAGCATTGGTGTAATGGGTCTCATGTTGCCCACCGGAGAAGTCACGCTCAAGGCGACCGTAGGCATAGGCATGGGAATCGCAACAACCAATTGAGGTTGCTGGCCCATGGCGAGACGGTGCTTTTCTTTGCTGTCGATGCTACTAGCATTACTGGAGCGCTTGCTGGCGTCGGGGCTACTTGAGATGGAACCGTGGGCCGATGTAAGAGTCGTTTTGTCTGTGTTGTGTTCGTCTGCAGTATCTTCTCCGTCATCGTTGTCGTCGTGCTCGTCGTGCTTTTCATTGGCGTCATCAGTATCATCAACATCGATGTCGACAAGCCCAGCAGCCATTGCTGCGGCATCTGCCTTGTGTTCGGCCTGTGCCAGAGCTTCATCGTCCGAGTCCGACTCCGAGTGGTCCATAAAGTTGGACTCTAACACTGATTGGCCGAGATATGTTGTGCGGCGGGAGTGAATCGAAGCAGCCCGTACGGATGCGGGCCGGTGCGTCAGTGAACGGACTGAAACGGCATCTTCGTAGAAATCCTGTAGTTTAAGGTACCAAGGTTAGTTTGTGCTGCACAAACACTTGTAATGCGAAAGACAGTTTAGTCGTAGTGATTGTTGTCGCCACCAGAGCTTCTAGCAAGCCGATTGGTTGCACACCAAGACCATATTAGCGTATGGATGAACTAACCGAATCAATGTCAGACGGCGCATACCCACCACGAGCTTGATGCGTATCAATCATATTGGCAATTTCAGTCATTTTTCTAGGTCCGGATGTCGGTCGGTACTGTGGTCTGCACCTCCGGAGTGGGGCAGTTAAGGTCGAAAAACCAGTTTGGATGATCGTGGTCGGGGCAACCAGTGTTAAACTTGACGGCTGGCCGGGACTGGGGTCTACAAAACCGTGAGTTGTCTAGGGATTCGCACAACGAAGTTGAATACTTGACGGCTTGTATGAACGTTGCACCTATTTATGGGTGATGTTGTTGTGGTTTTGTTGCGTTTTGGCTGTTTCTGACGGCAAACCAATTGATGTTGGTGATATTTATAGAAGTAACAAATTCGTAAAAGGGAATGCAAAGAGACCAAACAAAACGTATTCTGGGTAGTATGTTGGTGCGATTCTGGTGTTGTTGGCTCAGGATGTTCTAATAGGTCGGTAATATATGTCGAGCGAGCTCAGGAGGTGGTTAAGGGACGCGAGATAGTATTCTGCTATGTTGTTGTATGTCGATGGTATTCTTCGGCTATAGGTCGACTATAGCTAAGAGAAATGCGATTTCGCTATCGCAAATTGTAGGTCTTAGACTAGCAACCAGTGCAGATGAAAAACTTGGTAGGTAGGTCGACACTTTGGTCCTTGTTGGTTGAATGTGACTCTCACTGCTCGTTCAAGCGAGTTTTCGTGTTGTGTTGACTTGATTCGAGCGAGTTGGTATCCCGTGAGCTTCGGTGGTGGTTTCGCTCTAAGTGGCGGTGGCGGATGACAGGCGGATAGGTTCCAAGAGGTCACAGCAGCTGTCTTTGGGTATTCTTCTTTTTGACGGTCATGAATAAGAAGATAAGACAAGTCTAAGAACTAAGCCTGGACAATAAAGAACGTTGATAACAGAGAATGTGAATAATGAATGAGAAAAGGACGAGAAAATACAGAGGAAGAACAAGGTCGTAGACATGCAGAGCTTTACCGTTGCTATCTGGTCAAGACGTCTATCCAGCAGGTCCCGTCTGTTGGCTGTTGAAGCAAGTCTGTGTCGTTGTTTTGTCTCCTGTGAGAACCTGGTCTGGGCGTTTTTTTCCTGCAGAGGCGCTGCTACTGAAATGGACAATGCCAGTCGCAAGCAAGCAGCAAGGTCCGGGATCACTACAAGGATATCGATGCCGATGAGAGAAGTGAGGCGAAGAAGAAAAAAAAAAGAGTGATGTGACACTGAAGTTGGCAAAGCGTGAGTTTGTAGATATCAAGACTGACGGGCGAGTCTAGACTGGAAGGGCAAGAGGTACAAGAAATTGGACGAAGATGCCGGTGAATATGGGTGTGTGTGACAAGTGACAGTGCACAAGATAGAAGATGAAAGAAGTCAAATAAATCTAAGGAGATATCTTCGAAAGGAAAGAAACCAGTTTGGTACGTGATGACTAGGTAAAAGAAAGGAATTGAAAAATCATTCTCACATTCGACCAAGAAGGAGCGCGTGAGTGGGCCCTGAAGCTACAATACACATGGGGAAGGAGTACATGAAGATGATGTTGAAAATATAGCCATCTGGCACTCTCCGTCCCAGCCTCTAGTTGAACTAAACGTTCATGGATGTCATCGATCTAAGTGCTTCAGATGCTCCTTAAATGACGACTTACGGTAGCTTTGCTCGGAAATAGCATAGCCTAGAAGACTTGAGATACGCTGACTATCAATCAGTTCTGGGAAACTGGCCAATTAGTGTTTTATGTATATATACACATAGACAAACGAGTTGGCTACACATTCCAATTGCAGCACGATCGCGGTGTCACCAAACCAACTGATGATGAAGGGTATAAAGGAGGTGGTATAAAAGAAACGAACTCCTTGTCAATTATACAATGCTATTGGCTATCGCTGACTTGACCTGTGGAGAAATGGCCTAAAGTTGACCCACTGATACACCTGTAAGCCCCCGTCTACGGGCGCTAAACATAGTCCTAGAACTGCTACGACCCAGCCACTAGACCCCATGATCCATTCACTGGATACTTTAGATCAGGGGCATTTTCTCCTTCTTTGTGCTCCCATTGCTGACATAATCAAAGCTTGCTCTTCCTCTTCCTTTATACCCTTGTCTATTTAACATGGAAATCGATTGACCGCCCTGATGATGCATGAAACTACAGGCATATTACGGGAGTTCAACATTCCGCCACCGTGAATCAAACGTTTGAAAGGGTGAACATGACTCGATGCGAGCTGATGTGTTTGACCTACTTCACATTTCCATAACCCTTGCGCGTTTGGTATCAATTATACGATTCTTGTTCACAACAACCGATATGTGTATGTATGTTGTACATACATAAACAAATACAACTTGTCTCGCTCCTCAAAGCCAAGTTATACATTTGCATGAGTATTCTCGTTAATCCTGTCTGGGTTCATTGGCAGCCAGCCACTTGATGCAAGTTAGGAGCCCAGCCATGCGCCTGCATTTGCATCGCATGTATGTACATACATGAGAGCCATGAAATTCATGTCTGTCCCAGCCCTCTTCTAAATCCCTCTTCCCTTCCTACATATGTACATACATATGTACATACATACTCATGTACATGCGCATGTTGTTATTTTCCATGTTCACGGCCTGTCCGCCTGTCCACCAACCCCGGACCTGCAGCAAAACCCCCAGCAGGCCTGACGCTCAGATACAAATCATCCTGTCTTCTCCTGTCATTCTGATACCGCTGATGAATAGTCTGGCCACACAAGCGTGCGGTTTTTCCCGGATTGGTACATGACTTAACATCGGATATCCGAATTAAAGACCCGTATGACACAAGAAGTATGTGAACAGATTTATATAGATGGTAGTCATAATCGAAGTTCCTGTTTCACAATCCCAATCGCAGTGTGGCCCACCGATTTCCCGAACTACAACAGATGGGTGGGTAGTACCAGTCAACTGGGCCGCATCGACCAACTTGTCAAGCCTGAATTTGATCATGGCAATGTTGGAAAGCCACGCTTGGTCGCTGGTTTCTTGGCCCGTCAGAGAACTGCAATCAAGCGAACCCCTTCCTATACCACGGTGAGGGGCAAAGAAGGAGATCATGGGCCATGGATGTATACAATGTATTTGTGACTGAACAATAAACAAAAAAAAAAAAGTTCAAAGCCTTTTCGGGATGAAGATAACTCCAACAACACCAATGCTAAGGTTTTTACTTTACATGAATTGGCCTCGGAGCAAAGTCGCAACAAGGGAAAAAAATCATGGGGTCCATTCGGGGATCGAACCCGAGACCTGGCACATTCACGGTGAACCGTTGAAGGACTGCTAAGCCCGAAGCACCAATCATACCACTAGACCAATGGACCAATTCACACCAACGTAGCGTGTAATTCTATTTATATTGGCTTAACAGTGTGATGACGTCATCCACAAGATATCCCCTACATCAAAAGTCATATCATGCGGTGTCATTCAATCACTACACTTCAAAAAGTCAAATAACAACAGACTCTCTCACAAGAATAAATGTTCGTCAATCCTTATCTTATGACTTGAACAACACTCACATTGTCGCCACCTGAGCCAACTGCCACACGATAACTCATTTGTAAACAAACGGCAATAACCCCAACCCTATTGGTAAAGACCACAAACAAAAGGTAGTTTCTTGATCGAATCTGAAAGAACCTACCCACATCTGTACTAATACAAAGTTAAACTCTCAAAATCCCGCATATGCACAGGTATGTATGTACATACATACAACATACTTTTTCTGGTCAAGCTGCTTTAAATCGGGCAATGCCCACTCTAGCTTATAAATCAGGACATCGACAACTCATCGTTCAGCGAAAACGTCATACATGTGTGTGTGTATGTACATTTACATATGTACAGTGAACTGCTGCAGTCTTCCCCACCAAGTCCGTGCTATTCCAATAGCCCTGGTATTCTGTCATAGACCTCTGCTATCACTTGCTCATGAATCTGTGTCTGAATGGACTTGCAGCTTATTACCTATGTTTTTTTTTTTAGGAATGTCCCGTCTGGCATTATAGTAGTTATCCAAGTTCACATAAAATAATGTTCGTAAATATGTACCTGCGCAAAGCATCGTGTTTCTTTCCATGTTTTGTTTCCTTAGGTAGCAACCAATTGCACTTGTGGTATGTATGTACATCAACACAGAACATTACGTCAGCGTCTACAGTGCTGATTGAACTGGTTTTTAGTGCATTTGCCCCACCATAAAGTTGCAATTCCCCTTGTCCATCGGCCGCTATATACCCTGTTGACCTATTCTATTTGGTCCTTTATGCTGTCGTTGACGGTTCCTATGAATTTTAATACTTCATCGCTTTGATTTGGAGATTACATTTCAAAGACGATAATCTCATCACACATACACCTAAACATATACGCCTTTTGACGCTTTAGTCTCTCACAGCAGCTGGTAAGTTTGTTTCGCGAGCTCTAAGCCCGGAGTTGAAATTCCCAATCCCTGAACGCCTGCAATCCCATTTGGCCCAGACCTCAAGACAATTCGATTACATCGGAACACTGTGGTTGCCATCGTCGGCTCGTGCAAGACACCCAGAGCAAGAAAGTTGCACCATCGAGATGAATAAACTCAATCTTTGGAGTCTCAGGTTTAATATAGCTATAGAAAAGCCACAGGGGCCATGTTGTTCGTTCACGCATCACGATAAGGCAAATACAGACCTGCATACACACATTTGTACTTACATGCGCACATATGTAAACATCCATTTACATACATGTGTAGATGTATCAAATAACACCCTGCAGTCGTGATTGGAAACGCCGTTACGTTGATTGTACACAGTACTTCAGTGCCCTATGGAATAGTTTTCCTTCGACTCCAAAGCATCGTGTTTACTACGCTGCCGCTGGAACATTAATCTTGATGACACAGCATAGCACCACTACACAATATCGCCACAACCCACCAAGTCGCTACACACCCCATCAAGGATCACTTGACACCCAAGCTAACCCTGTCAAGTTTTTGCCCGCCGTCCGCAGCCTTGTCCTGTCTTACTACGGCGGACTAACAGTCGAACCCTCTATCACCCCTCACCACATACTTGACATCACCAATTGCGGCCTCAAAAATATCACCTAGTGTACAACGACGGCGTCGCTTGCTTGCTTGGGCCGAAGTTTAACTCACTCTGCGCCAATTTTACAGTCTGATAGTCCTTTGTCTGCACCCAAAGGATTTCGTCGACTTTTCGCGTCCAGTAAAAGCTATAGCCGCATCAACCTCGAAACTGGCCGTTCAGCCATCTGCATGTCCATCGCCGATCAAGACTCTACATTACACGCATCACAACCCCACTCTCTTCTTAACACGCGGCAAAGCCGTTCTTTAGAACACCATGGGGAAAATAACGCGCACAATGCAGCCTAAGCATCGTCTGGCTTTGGTAAGAAATTATGACGTTTTATAGTTTAATTAGAGACCTATCGCAAGCTAACCTTGGACCGCTTTGTTACTATCTGATCTAGACTCCATGGCTCACGGAATTCGTTAAGAAATCCGCCGAAACTCCTCTTCCCGCTCTTCCTAAACAACTTGATACCTTCCCATCGGCCTGGCCATTTCCTAGAGGCGACCTTTACCACTGGATTCCACTACTCAACAGATTCGACAATATACTCGCCTGCTTCACCCGGGCTTATGATTTGAGCCTTGGCCCCCAAACTACTGCCTTTTCTCAAACTCTTTTACTCAACAAAGCTGCGGATCTTGAGTACTGCGATGGCGAGCCTTGGAGCCCAGAGCGTTTAACCCAGGAGGGATACTCAGATGAAGGCGATCGTGAGCTTATTGAGGCTGTATTGCGCTTCACTACTCTCCTGTTGGAACGTTGCGGAAACCGCAGTATCTACGCAAGCAGCTCATATCTCAGTGATATCCTGAATACTGTGTCTCTGTCACTACTATATCAAGCTCTCATGGTGGGGTCTAAGCTCGCCCACAGATACCAGGCATCTGTTCGAAGACTCGGGGGCGCTAACAACACCCGCCAAATCAATGCCTTACTTGCCAACCATTACAATATCGATCTCGAAAAGGTCCAATGTCTCGCCAACGTTTTCGTCAAGACGCCGCTCTTATCCGCGGATAATCGGTCTTCTACTACGGCTAAGGGAAAGGAAAAACCACTTTCTGTTGGTGCTCGTTCTGCGGCATCTAATTATGCCAACGACCTTTTGGCTATCCTATCCGATGAAAGTTCGTGGAATGGATGGGGGGATGTCAGAATTTCATACTACCCACAAAAGAATGTACCCATCCGTGAACCAGCCAACCAACCCAGTTCTTGGTCACCACCTTCTCCAACTCCCCTCAGACGCACTACGACCTCTACTGTGACTCCAGGGTCTAGCACCGAAGAGGCCCCGCCTTCGATCCAGCGAAGTGTATCTTTTGCCTTAGAGCCTACTGGAAATGTGCGCTCGTGGCAAAAGACGTACGAAGTTCGTGAAGTTGATGTTCAATCCAAGTCCATCTATGAATTAATAGCTGCCATTCCCGAGGACATTCCCAGTCACACCAAGTATGAGCTTCTGCATAGATTCCGTGTTGCCAAGGCCCTATTGGGCTCCCAAGAGTCTCGCACTCAGCTTCTTGCAATTCGTCTAGTGGGAATTCTCAACTTGGCCTTCATTCATTCGGAACACACCTTCGTGGAAAAATGTTTACGGCACGATATCGATGAGATCCGCAAGTTCCAGTTAGTTTACCAACTTGTAGATCTTATTCACCCCACCAGAGACTCAAGTGTCGAGGTTCCCCTCTGGATTCAAACCCTGTCTTTCTCTTTACTGGAAAACATCAGTAATTTTGAATCAAGAGCAAACGACGTCTTCTCTGCCCTCAATGCCAATGTCAATCACGGTATTCTGTTGTATGTTGTTCGCAAGGCCTTTGGCGAGATTAAAGAAGATAAGACACCTACCCCTAAGGCCATGGAACTAATGGACACCCCGCTTGATGCTTGGCGTCGGGCTTTGCTCTCTTTGGCCCTTCAAATGTCGGTGGCTAGCCGGATCTCCCAAGAAATGGCCGCTGCTGGTCTTGTTGAAGCCTTAGTTGACATTCTTGGGGCCGACACGTTTGCTGCGAAGAGATTGCATGGTGCGATTGTTTTGCATCTGGATAACCTTGTTCTCAGCTACCAGCCTGCATTCACTACCTTTTTCAACATCAACGGACTTGATGTCATGTCTGCATTGGTGGTCAACACCGTAGACAATGCCCTTGAGGCTATTCACAGCAATGGAATTCCGAAAGATTTGAGGTCCGAGATTGTTGACTACAAAATTCCATACTGGCAACAATGCACTTTGAAGTGGTCACTCAAGTATCTCCACCACATCATGTGCAACTGGTACACAAGTAATGGCAACACCGACCGTCTTCTCCGCAATCTTGCCGACAAATCAGATCTTCTGCGGAGCTTGCGTACCATACTGGAAAATGTAGACAATTTCGGTTCTGGTATCTGGACCCATTCGGTATCAATCTTGACAGACTTCATCAACAATGATCCTACCAGCTTTGCTGCTATTTCCGAGTCAGGTATGATTCGTAGTTTTTTGAAGTGTGTCAGTGGCAATGAATTACCTGATACGGCAACCCAACCAACTGTTACTAGTGGTGATGATTCACCTGAGATCTCTATCCCGGTTGATGTCCGACCCCACCCTCCACCAGCTGAAGTTTTGGCCTTAAAAAGAGATAGACAGCTCGCCGAGGGCATTCTCCCTTCATCGGATGCTATCCGGGCAATCCCTGCCGCCATTAATAGCATCTCTCTGAACAGTCAAGGGTTGAAAATGGTGGTGGAATCACGAGTATTTGAGACGCTTCTCGAAATATTCGAGAGCAAGCCTCATTTGGAAGCCATGACTCAAGACAGAAACTTGGCTAGCGATTTAGGCAGAGCAGTTGATGAGCTCGTCAGACATCATCCCAAGCTCAAGATTCCTGTGAGCAATGCTATCGTCGACATGATTGCTCGGGTGCGGGAGATGGGAAACGACCCTAAACTCATTGAGGATTGGGGGACACATGTACAAATCGCGGATGTCAACGGCAAGCCGCATCACTGCGATTCTTCTCTCCCCGACAAGCTGCGCGAGGCGGGTAATTCCGCTTCGCCCGAGTCAAAGGTTGAACCTGTCGGCTACCTTGAAGAGCCCCAACGTACTACTTTTGATTACACAAACAGTCTGCAAGAACTTAGTTCCTTTTTGGAGTTATATGAACACAATGTTCCTCTGAAGCGTGAGTTTATCCGCAAGGGTGGTTTCGATTTGCTCCTGGATCTACTTGACAGCCCCAGTTTGCATTCTGTCGGTCTCAATCCCGATAGCCCGCTCAATGTGCTCTTTTCCATCATTGCCAAGCTCACAGAAGAAAACTTGCCTTTGTTTACTCCTATACTCCTTCAGCGCACAATCAAGGCTCTTCGTCATGCCAAGGAGTTGATTGGCGTCCGTGAGAATGGCAAGTCATTTTTCGGTCCGTTCTTGCGTCCGGGACATGCCATGACTTTTGATGAGTATGATGCTTTGGACCCCCAGTCCAAGTTCATTTTGACTCATGCTGAAGAGGCAACCCGGGCCTTGATGCGTTGTCAGATGTATGTTCTTGTAGTCTGTTGCTGTTTCCCCGCCGGTTCGCAAACGCAGGCCAACAGCTTTATCCCCGCTGGTTTGGCCTTTGACCTTCATTCCGAGCTCTTAACCGAATGCGGCGAACTTGTCTACTATTGTCAGGTTGAGTCTACTCTCGTCAATGAATGTGTGCCCCAGTTTTGGCAACCAGTTTTCATCGGCGTCAACAATTTCACTGACGCCCTTTCGGCCCAAGCTGCCGGCGATGGAAACCACATGGCTACTGTGCTCCAGGACTCACCCGAGTACAACATGGTAGATGCTTGGGGAAATGATGAGATTACAACCACTGAGGTCACAGAGGCTCAACAAGATGAGATAAAGCACGATGCTTATTTCAACAACTACACCACGATCAAGTTTCTTCTCGATACAGCGCCGGCTGCGTTCCCGTCTCTGTATGCTGTCTATGGTAAATCCCTTTGTGTTCGGCGCCACCAACCACGTCAGGCACACACACGGGCACAGCACATTCAGCTTGCCCTCAAGCTAGGTTCTTGTATCATAAGCCATCTCAAGGAAAGAGTCAAGAATGTGCCTGATAACCCTTCTGCTGCTGATCTCGTTTTTCTTGCCAAAAGTCTTATTTTAATTGAGGATTCTTTGCAGGAAGGTTATGCAGACCATGCTGCCTACAAGGTTATCCCAAGCTTGTTCGTTGCTCTTCACCATCTCGGTCTTTTCCCTGTGTTGAACCAGATCATGAAGATATTTGCCAAAGATATTGTATCTCACGACGAAGACTCCTCCCGTGGGCGCTTGGTTCGATTTTCGTTACGCAAAATCCTTTCTTTCTACAACGAACTCCTGCAAAAACAAGCATTTGAGACATTTAGTAGCAGTTCAATCCTCAGTCGAATTCCCCACTCGCGCGCGGGACGTAGTGATCGTAGCGACAATAAGTTTCTCAATTTTCTGATCACCGAGGTCAAGACATCGATTGCCCCGGTGCTGCTCGAGGTTTGGACCTCACCGGCAGTCGAGTCTTTCTCGCAGTACATGGCAGCTATGACACTCAACGTGCTTAGGCTTTGTGTTCCTACTGAAGCGGATGATCCCACCCTGTTCCTTGTCACTAGTCCGATTGGGGAAATGGTTTTCAAGCCAGTTTCACATGAATTCAGTTTTGATTCATCGCTTGTTTCACTGACGATGAGCCAGCTTCGCTCTATGGATACTTCTCGTGTGCCAGACTTGCAAGCTCTCGTCTTTGAAGCCGTTTACCGCTGCAACAACTCTGGTGCTACGGTTATGGACTACTGCCATGCTTTCATCGAGGGTTATGCAACGCAGAGATCTCCAGTCCCAAGTGAAGTAGAAATTCCCCAGGACATCCCTTCTGTCGATGATCACTCTCCTGTCGAACATGATGACGATGAGTCGATTGATAACTCCGAGTCTACGGATGACCAGGATGACGCCTCTGCCAATGGGGACTCCGAAATGGGGAATGTTGATGGCAGCTCTTCTGTAAGTGCCGAGCCATCCAGCAAACCTTTGCTTTTGCAATACCGCCTAGAGATCCAAGGAATCCGTGATAAGCTCAAAAAACATGCCGTTAACCGAGGCTTGGAGATACTATCGAAACAACCTGTTGCGGTTGAGCTGGCTGATCTTCTCATCTCCCTCATGTCGACAACGTCCGAATACAAGGATGTTGGAAACAGGCTCATTTATGCATTGGCTTCCTTGGTAGGTCAAACTAAGCAACAAGGAGAGACTATCTGTTCTTATTCTCATTTGCTTGCTCTCCTCATTCAAGAAAAGAACTTTTTTAACGGCAACAAGTCTGCTCTTCTTGAATGTCTTGAGAAGTATATTTCCTTTTTCCAATCTTTCCCCGATTCCTCCTCGGAGGGTTTACCCAAATGGGTGCCTTATCTTTTGATGATCTTCGAATTCCTCCTCAGTCATGACGAGAAGCCTCAAGAGACCAAATGGGCCCCGCCAGGAGAAAAAGAGCCCATGCCGGGTAATATCGTCCTCATGACATCCGCTCCTGTCTTTACTCCACAGCAGCGTCACCAGCTGCTAACACACATCTTGGGATATCTTCATCGTGTTGGCAAAAATGAGACTGCTGCTCTTGCTACCCTCCGCGTATTGCTTATTCTCACTCGTCGCCGCGAGTTGGCCATAGAAGTGGGTACGGCACTTAACCTCCAACGTTTGTTCTTGATGTACAAACAGTTGTGCTCTCTTGGTGCTGACCGTCTCCGTCATTCCAAAATTGACAAACCCATGATGATTGTTCTGCGCCACATTATTGAAGATGATGAGACTGTGATGCAAATAATGCGTCATGAAATCAAAAACTACTTTGATATCAATGGACTTGGAAATCGTACTATTGATGTTGGTTCTTATCTCAAGGCAATGCCGGCTGTTGCTCTGCGCTCACCCAAGATGTTTGTTCAGGTCACCAACCAAATGCTCAAATTTGTGAACTGGACGGCGACTACCTTGGATTCTGGTAAGGGCAACATCCTTGGTCTTCGTGAGCCAACTGACACTGCAAAGCTTCCCGCCAAGAAGGAAGAAAACGAAGCCACCAGCAAGCCTGCAGATAATGCCACTGATGTGGATATGACTGATGCTCCAAAGTCAGTAGACAACAAGCGTGTGCCAATTCTTGAAAACCCGGATGGAGTTATTTACTTCCTTCTGTCCGAACTCATGAAATACCGTGAGGTCCAAGATACACAACCAGGTGTTGATAAGCAGGACGTCAAAGTTGTAGCTGATACCGCGGCCAAGACGGCTGATGCACCAGAGTCTCAAGATTCAGACAAGAAGGTCGGCGCCTCTACAACTAAGCCTGTATTCAAGCCAGAAGAGCATCCAATCTTCATTTACCGTTGCTTCCTTCTTAACACTCTTGCTGAGCTCGTCCAGTCCTATGGTCGGGCCAAGATGGAATTCATTAACTTCAAGCGCTCCGTTTCTCTACAACATAACACTCCGATCCGTCCGCAGCGTAGTTTTCTGCAGTATCTCCTTTCGGATCTGCTTTGCCAGGGGAGTCTGAATGAAAATGTTGACTCCATTGTTACCAAAATGCGCCTTGCCACCACTATCCATGTGCATAGGCTATTCAGCGCCCTTTTACATCCGACGCCTGAGAGACTGTCCACTATTCCTGTCAAGGAACAGTACGAGTATGATGATGATGCCGACCTTTTGTTTGTTCGCACTTTTGTCATTGACACTGTGCTGAAAGCTTACGAACGCGTATACACTTCAGACGAGCCTCTAGACTCTCGGTACGCCCGGATGCAGAGCTTGGCTGAGCTAATGTGTCATTTCGCCGGGGTTGACAAAAACCAAGCCGATGTGCGCTCGCCAACTGACAGTCCCTCATTGCCCAAAATCTCTCAAATTCGACGAATGATGTTCGAGAAGAACTACATTGAGAAGCTTACTGCTTCTATTGCTGAGGTTGATCTCAATTACCCAGGTGTCAAGCGTTCTATCAAGTATATATTGCGTGTTCTCCGTGCTCTCACTGACACGGCCAAGAGCCTCAGCATGATGAACTTGATCACCACGAGCGAATTACCTGAGTATGATGAGGAGGTTGAATCCACTGCGTCTCTATCGAGTGATGAAGACGTGAATCGCGAAGAGACTCCTGATCTTTACCGTAACTCTACATTGGGTGACACTGAGATTCAAGAAGAGGCCGAGTTTTCAGACGAAGGTCAAGGTAAGCTGGATGATTCATTTGTTTTCCATGTCTGTATCAAATCTTACTAACAACTCACTACAGATGCTGAAATGTACGACCACGGTTATGATGACGAAATGGACTATGAAGAAGAGGAATCTGGTGATGACGACGATGTTGTCAGTGATGACGATGAGGAGGAGCTTGAGCAAATGGAAGGTATGGAAGAGATGGGTCCTATCGAAGGTCTTCCTGGTCATCCTTTGCTTGAAGTGGTTGTCGACGGCAACGAAATGGACCATGAAATGGTTCTCGATGACGATGACGAGATCATATCTTTAGACGGTGATGATGACGGTGATGATGACGACGATGATGATGAAGATGATGACGAGGATTCTGATTCTGATGATGATGATGATGATGATGACGAGGATTCTATCGACGTTGATGGTGACGGCATTGAAACCGGTCATGAGGATGTGTGGAGAAATTCTGACGTTGCGGATGAAGACGAAGCGGTTATGAACCAGATTGAAGATGAATTCCACGCCCAGCTCCACGATGCTTCCGAAACCCTCAATGGCCACCACAACCATCATCCCCACAGTCACCACCACCATCACAACGGTCATGGCGATATCATGCTATTTGATAGTTTGGCTCGTGCCGTAATGGGTGATGATGATGAGTATGATAATTTTGCTGACGACTACGTTGGACGTAAGTTTCTGATATCACCTACACCGCTTATATCACCGTGTGGGTTTTAATGCTAACAAAACTCTGTAAACAGCAGATGACGATGATGATGATGGTGATGAGGACGACTACGCCTTTGCTCCCGAGGCGTTTCTGCCATGTAAGTTTCAACCAATCAAACATCTGTAAACGTAATATTTCTGACTTTGTAGCAGATGAATCTAACCGCAATGGCGACGATATTTTAGCTTGGGATCCGACTTCTATTGAAAACGGCGAACTTCCGTCGGCTCCTTCTCCCCGCATACGTTCCCATCGTCACCTACCTTCCAGCATACCCCGTTGGGGACGCGACTTGGCTGACTCACGCACTCTTTTCACCGCTGTACGCCAACATCATCATCGGATTAATGGTGCTGATGCCGATGGCACCAACCCCCTCTTGAGACCTCGTGCCCCACCACGTCCACCTGTTGCTCGTCCCGTTACATCTCAGGATGGGCTCATGTCATTTAGTATTCCACGCCAAGTAATCAATCACGTTGCGGCGCATCCCATGTCAGTCTTACGCGACCTGATCGCTACCATGCCTGATATCAATCGTGGCCAGCCTTTCCAGTTCCATGTTCAACAACCTGGCGGTGGCGATTGGAGCCAGATGCGAGATCGAGGATTTGGGTCTGAGTGGCGCCGTGAGGGAGCTTCTACCGAGCCCTCACAATTTGTCGGTTTCTTTGCGGCGCTAACTAGGTCTCGTTATATCGATGAGGCCGTGATTGTGTTTGGAAATGCGATTACTGAGAGGGCGGCTCGTCTAGCTTGCTTGATCAATGTTGCTCTCACACCCGAGGCCCGGCTGGAGGATCAACGTAACCGTGAAGAGGCCCAGAACCAAGAGAACCTCAATAGAGCCAAGGAGGAAGAGGCTCGCCGCCGTGCTGAGGCTGAGGCTGCTGCTGCTGCTGCTGCTGCTGCTGCTGAAGCTGAGGCTGCCGCGGCTGCTACTGCTGAAGCTGAAGCTGCTGCCGCTGCCGCTGCTGCTGCCGCTGAGACTATTGAGACTGCTGCTGCTGATGCTGCTCCTGCTGCCACTCAGTCTACTTCCAATACTGAGTCTGAGACTGCTGCCCCCGGAGGGCCTTCGAACGATAGCACCGATAACCCACATGTCACTACAATGGTTGATGGTGCGGAGTATGACATCACTGAGCTTGGTATCGACCCGGAATACCTTGAAGCTCTCCCCGAAGAGTTCCGCGTTGAAGTTATCGCTCAGGCGGTTTCTGCCCGGAGACTTCAAAGAATTGACCAAAACCCAGATAGCCAGGTTGATGAATTCCAAGAGTTCCTCGAAGCTCTACCTTCAGAACTCCGTCTTGAGATTATTCAGCAAGAGCGTCAAGAGTCTCGTCGCAGACAACGTGCAGCTGCAAGCTCTGGGAATCCTTCGAGCCTTACGAACGATAGAAATCGGCCTTGGATAGGGGGCGGTTCGTTTGCTGAACCGCCTCCTGTAACTGGCACGGATGCCGCTGGTGAATCGAGTCGGCAACAAGCATCTTCTATGGAATATCTAATGCCCGTCCCAGTCCCTCCGCCTGTCAATGAGAGCCGAGAGAATTTTATTCTGAGCCCCGCAAGTGCCCTTACACCAATGTTGGCTTTGCAGCAGATGAACATCACCCAGGCCAATGCTACTACCAGTGCTATTTTCGGCCTCCGTGGAGACTCTGCCCCAGGTAAACGGGTTCATGATGCCCGGTCACAACGCCGTGCAGTTGTCCAAATGCTGGATAAGTCTGGTATTGCTACTCTTCTGCGCCTCATGTTCATTGCGCAGCCGGGCTCTCTTCGAGTATCTCTCTTTAGTGTGCTTGGCGATGTCTGCCAGAACCGACACAATCGACTTGAGATTGTCGGCACAGTTCTCCAAATTCTTCAAGATGGAAGCACTGATCTCGATGCTGTTGAGCGCAGCTTTGGTCAATTGACCATTAAGGCTCGTCGGCCCCGTGATGCGCAGTCTTCGTATGACGTTTTGAAGACACCACAAGCATCCTCTAAGCGAGGCCAGGGCACCGGTGCTACTTCATCAGCTTCTACTGGAATCCCTACCAGTATTATGTCGAACCAGTCTGATATTTCTCCTCTGCTCATTGTGCAGCAATGTCTTGAGCTTCTAGGGTCGCTTTCAAGAAACCCTCAAATCAGCCATCTTTTCTTGACTGAGCATGATTTGTCGGGTAGCTCTCTCAAACGCCCCAGTGGCACCACCACTCCTGGCTCTGGACGGAACCGTGGCAAGGCACCCATCACAAAGGATTCTCATGCCCAGCGGTTTGCCATCAACTCATTGTTGGGACTCTTGGATCGTGATTTGGTGATGGAGAGTTCGGTTGTGATGAATCTTGTGGCTGAACTTATTTGGCGGCTGACTACTCCTCTGCCCAATATTGAACGTCGGATTCGCGAGTCTGACGAACAAGGCAAACAACCTGTTGATCAATCGGCTCAGGTCATGACTATGGCTGAAGTCGAGAATAGGCTTGATCTCGCCAATTCGGCAGCTGGAAGTAGCAACTCTCCCCAGACACGCTTCCACAATACCTTGAGGGATCTTGCAGTTGGGTATTTGGCTGGCCGTGTCGGTCCTCTATACACATTTACGGATGAGGAGATGCTACGCAGCGTTGGCCTTCCTCATCCTTTGACAGTCGATCTCAGCAGCAAGAAGGATGGTCAACAGACTGAAGCAACGAAACACCGAATGCTACAATTGCCAATTATCCCCAGCTACAATCTCATGCTGGTGATCAAAATATTTGTAGCTCGCGAGTGTAGCTCCAAGACGTTCCAGAATACTATTGCGGCGATCAAGAACCTGTCCGTTATACCCAAGGCCAAAAATGTATTTGGACAGGAGCTCATCCGTCAAGCTCATGGATTGGCGCAAAAGATTGCCATTGATCTTGACCAATTGATCCCTTGCATTGAAAATGCATCATCTGGTACTGAGATTCAAGGCATTGCTCTAGCCAAGTTCTCGCCTGGTGCGTCGGATCAGAATAAACTTTTGCGTGTTTTGACGGCGCTCGATCATCTCTTTGAGAACCGCAAGTCAGAAGGCAATTCCACGGATAATAAGGCTAACCAGTCGGCTGACAAGAGTGAGCTGATTTTGTCGTTGTACCAAGACGCAGGCTTTTCACGTATGTGGGAGAAGCTGAGTTCGTGTCTACGCATCATCCGCGAGCGCGACAACATGCTGAACGTTGCTACTATTCTGCTACCTCTTATTGAGTCGTTGATGGTTGTGTGCAAGAGTGCCAATAGCATTGAGGATTCGCATGCTGCCATGGCAGCACACAACAAGGAAACTCTAACGGAAGCCACTGATATTGTGGTTTCAAGTCCTGTTCCGACGGCAGTAGGTCTTCCGAAGACCAATGCCAAATCGGGGGTTTCTGGTACAGCTACGCCAGTTGGGCCGTCTTCCAATGCAACGCAGCAGATGGTGTTGTCTCTTTTCTTCACGTTTACTGGTGAACACCGGCGTATTCTCAACGAACTTGTGCGCAATAACCCCAAACTCATGTCGGCCAACTTTTCTCTGCTAGTCAAAAACCCGACAGTGTTGGAGTTTGACAACAAGCGCAACTTCTTTACGCGGTCAGTACATATTCGCAATAGCCAGGTGCAACGTTCGAATTTCCCGACTCTGCAAGTGTCTGTCCGTCGCGATATGGTATTCTATGACTCATATCGGTCACTCTACTTCAAGAAGGGTGACGAGATGAAGTATGGCAAGTTGAATATCCGATTCCAGGGTGAAGAGGGTGTTGATGCTGGTGGTGTGACGCGCGAGTGGTTCCAAGTCTTGTCTCGACAAATGTTCAACGCTGACTATGCACTATTTTCTCCGGTATCCTCTGACCGCACAACCTTCCACCCCAACAAACTGTCAGCCGTTAACGACCAACACTTGTTGTACTTCAAGTTCGTGGGTCGCATTATTGGCAAAGCTTTATACGAAGGTCGTGTACTCGACTGTCACTTCAGTCGCGCAGTGTACAAGCGGATCCTAGGCAAGTCAGTTTCAGTCAAGGACATGGAGTCGTTTGATCCTGATTACTACAAGTCTCTGGTGTGGATGTTGAACAACGATATCACGGATATCATTGTTGAGACATTCTCTGTTGAAGATGAGGAGTTTGGAGTAACGAGGATTGTCGACTTGATTGAGAATGGACGTGAGGTGGCTGTGACAGAGGAGAACAAGCGCGAGTACGTCAAGCTGGTAGTTGAGCACAAGTTACTTTCTTCGGTCAAGGAACAGCTCGAGTCATTTTTGGCGGGGTTCCATGACATCATTCCAGCGAACCTGATTTCGATCTTCAACGAACAAGAGCTTGAGCTCTTGATTTCGGGGTTGCCAGACGTTGATGTGGATGACTGGAAGGCGCATACAGAGTACCACAACTACACAGCGGCGTCTCCACAGATCCAGTGGTTCTGGCGTGCGGTCCGGTCGTTCGACAAGGAAGAGAAGGCGAAGCTGTTACAGTTTGTGACGGGTACGTCCAAGGTACCACTGAACGGGTTCAAGGAGCTGGAAGGAATGAACGGAGTGAGTCGGTTCAACATTCACCGGGATTATGGTGATAGTGATCGTCTGCCGAGTTCACACACGTGTTTCAACCAGCTGGATATTCCCGAGTATGAGAGTTATGAGGTGTTGCGGACACGGTTACTCAAGGCGATTACGGCGGGTAACGATTACTTTGGGTTTGCTTGATTTGAGTTTTTGGGTGGACAGTCTTTTTTTACATTATTATTTGGGTGGTAGCTTAGAATTTTGCGTTTTTTTTTTTGTTTTGTTTTTTGGGGGGCACATGGCTTGGTGTGCAGACCAAGTCATGATGCTCTATTAGCACGTTGTTTTTGTAATTGAGTTTGTTTGTATTGAATGCAAATTTTGGTTGTGTGACTTTGTATGTACATATATGTATATGTTTTATGGATGATGTTACAGACCTTGATGGAGAGAAAAAAAAAAAACACTGATCTGTGAGCATCATAAAAAAGTAGTAAGCGACAACTGCAGGATTCGAACCTACGCGGCCGAAGCCATATGATAGCGGGATGGTAAACCATTCGAGTCATACCCTTTAACCACTCAGGCAAGTTGCCTATACGCTTTCTGATAGTTGCTCGTTAATAAAAAATATAAAGATATGACAGTGCAAAAAAAAAAGAAAGAATAGAAAAGAAGTGAAAAAAAGCACGGGCACAAGTTTAGTTGAGTTGTGATGTGCACAAGCGCCAGACGCGGTGGCGACAAAGACGAGTCGGTCGGTCGAGGTCAGGGGGAGGGAGGAAGTACGGTTGTGTCTGCAAGTATGTATGTGTGTATGTATGTATGTATCTATACATGTGTTCGTAGCTACAAAACGGTGGTTTTTGGTTCTTCTCTATCTTGTCTTGTGTTTTGGTGGTTCGCTTGGGGAGAGAGACATGGCAGGTTAATAGTGGTTGTATGTAGTTGTTTGGTTGGACTTACTACGGCGATCCGCGTTGTGGTGGTTGTGGAGAATATAGACCCCTTTTTGAAGGCAGGGATAGCGACTTTGGTGGTATTGGGGGTGGGGTGTGATAAAGTGCGTGCATAATGTATGGACGGATAGAAGGACATAATCAAGATATCAGGAGTTTGTTGCTCTGTGTTGTAGCTGGTATGAGGTGTTTTCAGAATCCGGTTTTGGATCTTGTGATATGACAGGTGGGACGAGAAATCAATTGGCTGTATAAAGAAATGGAACAGGGTGACGGTTTTGGTGATATCTAACCCTAGTGACCCTATCGTTGATCATGAAGAGATTTGGGTTTGAAAGATAACCGTGCAGTGGAATCAACACACGTAGTGTGATATTAAAGTTGGTTTGGTGCGGATATCTGTGCTTTTGGGGGGGTAGAAATCGAACACAAGTAACTAACTGTTTACGTGGGAGATCCGTACAGACGGTATCTTGTGAGTGTGTGGTAGGACATGGATATTTTGTTTGATTAGATGGGGACGGATGTTTTATCATATAGTGTGAAAGGAAGGTGATGAATATATAATGGAATGTGATGGGACAGTCCTTTATTTTACAACAATGGGGCCGTTCCGTAAGTTCTCGGAGTTTCCCCAACTGGTAATGAGGATAACTGGAGGTCCGAATGGGACTTGAACTTGGATGTTGGTTTGTTCTGCTTTTTTTTCTCTTGGTTGTTACATATGTACATAGATACTTCTTGTAGTCAAGTCAAATCGGAGTGTTCACAGAAAGCCGCGGAATTGGCGGTTTCAGAGAGGCGTTGCCCTGTTACCTGCCTGGGTGCTTTCGCTAAATAGCGTTGTACTGGGCTGAATTGGTGCACACACGGGCGGGGATTAGCCTGGAGGCACTGACTTTGGATGTGGATAATTTCCGTGTAGAAGAAAGGAAGGAAAGAAAAAAAAACGTCGACATTCGAAATAGCACACGTCTGTCATTGTCATGTTGGGTCTGTTCCATTCTGCTTTGTTTGAATACTACATCACACGGGCTGTCCGGAATCTTTCGTGTTGCGAAGAACACGGATGATCTCCTTAACTATCCGTTACCACGATATTCCTCGCTGATTTACCCGGACCTGTACCAAAGAAGACCCGTCACATCCATCAGAACATGCATCCCAAACTAGTAAAAAAACAAGGCTTTTTTTCATGTGTCCCAGGTACTCCGATCGTCGTCGCTCATCTCATGGCACAAAAGACTGGTACAGTGCCCGTCATACAAATAAAGCTAGTGGACGCCTCCTGCATGCAGCTTATTGAGGATGGGTTAAGTTTGTATGTATGTACCTGCAGATTTGAATTGTGTTGTGTTTCCGATTTCTTTTTTGGTTTCCGGCGATTTAGGTGCTGATTTCTTTTGATTTGGTTTGACACTGTAGATGAACGCACGATTGGTGGATTCATTAGTTGGTTGGTGCAAGTCATTTAAGGACGGACCAGTGCACGGATGACGACTGGAATTACCGGGTGAGTTGGAATTCGTATGTCATGATTCAACCGCGTTTATAGTGGCTTGGTGACATCAGTTTGTCATGTGTACCGAGCTGTTACGGTGCTGCGGTGCGGAACGGGCTATGTCGATTCGTCGGAGCTTTTTCAAACCGGTAGGTCACGAGTTTACCACGTATACACAATTGTCTTGGAATGTCTTATTTCCACGATGACCTGAATAGTAATGACCCGTCAGTGGCCTCGGGAGGGAGATGATGGATGTCTGATGTCTGACGTGAAGTTTTCCCGGCTTGTACCTTGGATATATGCAGACATATATCGTTGTGCATGTTCTTGGTATGTATGTACGAGGCAAGACAGTGAGGTAACTTTGTTTCATTGTCTTCCGAGGAGGGACAAAGATGAGAACAAGATATTGGTACATACATAGATCAGGAGACTTTTTCTTTCGTTTCTCTTGTTTTCTTGTTCTTATTCTTGGTAATGTTCTTTCTCTTTCTCTGTATCTTGTATTGGACTCCACTCTCCACCTCCTAACCCACCATCATCAATAACTAAAGGACGCACACCCCAGTTCAACAATTTCATAAAAAGCTATTCCTCATAACCTTGCTCATAACATTCAGAATAGACGCCCCTCATTCTCTGTTATAGTATACACCCCCGCCCCTTGTCTAAAGCACCCCTCGCCCTCGGATCCAATCATCTCAAGGCAGCGTTAAACCAAGCAAGAGAGAAGCAGTATAGCAGTCTATAGCAGCTTGTAAAAAAAGTCATTTTGGAGACACGCAACTAAGGAAGCCACGACCACGACTCGACTTGCTTGAGCTTCCGTGAACAAGACACCATTGACGTGGAAATCATTCACAGGTCTAGGCTTTTCCTTGTCTTGACTTTGTATTCTTACCCATCTATGTATCTATCTGTCTGTTGTCTTCTTTTCTTCTTACAGTAGATAGAAACAGCGTCATAGATCTAGACGTTGTCATTCTCACCAACTATTTCCATTTTACCTTGTTAATCTTCATCTTCATTCGCGCTTAGTTGTCGCTTTTCTCGAGACACTGGCTGTACATTATACCGTTGAATTGTTTCTTTTGTCTATTTTCTTTTGCTTCTCTTTGTTTTTAAACCTATCACTTACTACACTACACTATTATTTTGGCTTCCAGTCCAATCAACTTATACAATCCCACATATTCTGTCACCCATCATCCCTTTGTTTTCAAGCCGCGAAGGAAGCTCTAAAATACATCCACCAAGCTAGACACATTATTCTTTGCCCAACGCCATTCCTACAGTCTCCCTTAAACACAAGTAACAACCAAATTCTTCAACAACTATCTCGACCTATAATACCCCCTATACACAAATATACAAACGCCTCCACTGTGCGCCCGCGTTTGCGCACGCATCCGCCTTCACAATGCCGTTTCCCACCCTCGACGTCATGAACGCCTGGGAAACGGAAGACGAATTCGGCCCCGCTACATTACCAACACCAGCCCATTCTGACGTGCCGTCCCGGAAAAACTCCCGCGCTTCGCGCCGCGCTGCTCGTCGTTCAATGACCCCACCCGGCCGCAAGTCGAATACCCCGCCAGTCCCTTCCGATAAAATCAATAAGCGCATGTCCAAGGATATCACCACAGATGAGACGATTAGTATTCTCGATCCGCGGCGGTTTACGCCTACGCTGCATGCTAATTTGGTTTCTGAGATTCTCACCTTGAGACGAGACCAGGAGGAGAAGATTAAGTTGATTGAGCAGCTGGAGACGGCCTTACATGTCTCGCGACAGGATCAGGAGAAGCTTGAAATTAAGATGCTTAATTCTACTAAGGATAACCGCCAATTGAAGCGCGAGCTGGCTCTGCTTGAGGGCGGCACTTCCTCCGCTATGGGTGATTTAACCAAGGAGCGCGACGAAGCTGTCGAGTCTATTAGTGACGCGCGGAAACGACTCGAGGCTACACAGAGGAAGTTACGGGTTCAAGAGGAGGATTCAGTACGGGTTCATGAGGCTTGGGCCAAGGAAAAAGACGAATGGGGCGAGGAGAAACGAAAGTTTGAGCGCAAGATTCATGTTGCTGAGACAAGATTGAAGGCTCTATTCGACGAGTTTGCCGCATACCAGGACCAATTCCCCGCTAACCAACACGGCACCACTACAGACGAGGAAGCTGACGCCGATGATGTCGCTAGTGCTAGTGATTCGGCTAGTATCAGATCTCGTCGGACAATGAGCGTTGCTGGAAGCATTCGGTACTCTGTCATTTCAAACTCCCGTGGATTGAACTCGTTAGCTGATGAGTTGAACTTTGGAGAGGACGACGAGTTTGACGATTATGACGACCGGAGGGAGAGTGTCATGTCGTATGGTTATAGACATTCACGTGAGTTTAGTCGTGATTCTATTGGCTTGGCACAGAGACATATGCGGAATTTGAGCTTGGAAAGTACCCAGAGACCGGCAAGTGTGGCTAGAAGTTTATTGAAGCCCGAACCTGTTCTTGAAGCCTCTGAGGATGAAGCCTCTATTATTGGGACTGTCACTGATGAGGGTGATGTTACCGTTCTTGAACGTCCTGCTACGCCACCTGCTGTCGTTGTGGAATACACCGACAGTGCAGTTCAATTCTCGCCCCCGCCATCACCAGTTCTCGGCACTGTCTGCGCCACTATTGTCTCTATGCCTACCGTCCCTGTTGAAATCCCCGCCAAGACGACCGTTCAACCTACGTTATCCCGGAAGATCTCTATGGTGGAGATTGAAGCAAACCAGGCGAAAAAGAGAGTTCCTGTTGAGAAGCCATTGACCATCACAGCGCCAGTTTCCGCGGAGGTTGTGGAACGGAGAGGGGAGATTGGAAGAGCGCCGATTTCACCGAGTGCGGTTGTTAGTGTGGGTATTGAGCCGGTTAGAGTGGAGAAACGGGTTGTTATTCGGGAGAGACTAGTTGAGATGCCTATTGTTAAGGAGGTGGAGGTTTTGAAGGAAGTTGAGGTTCTTAAGGAAGTTGAGGTTCTCAAGGAGGTTCAAGTTCCCGTGGAGGTCGTTAGGGAAATCGTCAAGGAGGTGGAAATCATCAAGCATATTGAAGTGCCGGTTGAGGTTCCTGTTGAGGTGACTAAGGTGGTTGTTAAAGAGGTCCCGGTTGAAGTTATCAAGGAGGTTTCTGTTGAAGTACCCGTTGAGGTTATCAAAGAGGTTATAAAGGAGGTCGAGGTCGTCAAGGAGGTCGAGGTCATTAAGGAGGTCGAGGTCATTAAGGAGGTCGAGGTCATCAAGGAGGTTCCCGTCGAAATCATCCAGCAAGTCGTCGTCACCAAAGAGGTTCCTGTTGAGGTCATCAAAGAGGTCGAGGTTATCAAGGAGGTCGAAGTCCTCAAGGAAGTCGAAGTTCTCAAGGAAGTCGAGGTCATCAAGGAGATCGAAAAGATCGTCTACCGTGATCCTCCAGTCCCTCTTCCAATCCCCACTATCAGCATCGTCCCCCCCTCATCTCGGCCCGCCTCCCCCGCCGAACACCGTCTCCCACAGCACCAAAAAGACGTCGGAACCCAAGCAAATCTCCCCGGTGCCCCCATGGTCTCCACATCTATCCAGACCGAGCCTATCCGTATCGACCAACGCCTCGCTCAGCTTCCCGCACATCTCCAACCGTCGGCTATCCGTTCGCGTCCCGGTTCTCCTGACGTTAGCTCCCCTGTTGATGAAAGTCGTGGATATCCTAGTGTTGGTGGCTATGTGCCGCCTAGAAACCCGCGCAGACTCACCAGCCAAAACACTATTCCCGACTTGTCATCGTCACCACCCGCTATCATGCGATCAAGTGAAATCACCATGGATGCTTACCCGGGTAACAACGACGATGGTCCTCTTTCTGGAGAGAAGGCTCCTATGCGTAGACCTCATCGCATTTCTAGCTTGTTTGCTGGATTCGATGGTGTTAGCTCTGATGAGGCGGATGACTACATGGATGGTGATAGTGACCAGGAATTCAACACGCCACTTTCTGCCGCTCCTAAGCCTGGAACCTCTGTCATTCGTCCTAAGCGCGTATCTTCTCTTGCTGCCATGCAACATGAAGACGTCACTATTCAGAATACCTCTCGTGGCGATGCATTCCCTCGGTACAATCTCACCGACGAGTTGTCTGGCCCAGGTCCTGTCCGCCGCCCATCAGTCCGTGGCAAGATCTTCAACAAGGCCACTGGTATGCGCAAGAATGCTCTAATCCAAAGCGGAATCGCTTCCCACACCCGCCCTCGCAGTCCCAGTCTACCCGAGGTTCGCGACCCGCCATTCCCCATACCAACACGCGCCTCGTCCCGTCGTCCTCCCGCTACCGCTTCTGCTCCTAGTGACGGACAAAGAAGCCCCGTTTTGCGCAGAGGCTCCGGTCGTACCCATTTCCGTGCTAATAGCATTCGGAAGGTTAGATCGGCAGCTGCTTTGCCTAGGGCTGGTCACCGGAGAAGAGAGAGTAGATCGCCTGCTCCGTCTACGCTGATGGGTAGCGACATTCCTACTAGCCCGTCGTTGCCCCCGCTGCCATTGGAACAACTGCCTAGTCCTCGTGGCGGCGCTAGTGGCTATAGAAGTGCCAGTGGTGGATATCGCCGTCACCGCTCGCAGCTCTCGTCGACAACTGCTAACACCGCTATGACTGGACACACAGCCAACACCCACCAAAGTGAAGCCCCCTCGGGTGCCGGGTCTCAGCAACAGGCAACAGGTGTTGTTGATGCCATCGCGCAGACCATGATTGGTGAGTGGATGTTCAAGTATGTCCGTCGGCGCAAGTCCTTTGGCGTCGAGACTGGAAACCGCGAGGAACCTAGCAATGATCGGCACAAGCGCTGGGTCTGGCTGGCTCCCTACGAGCGGGCCATCCTCTGGAGTAGCAAGCAGCCGAGCTCAAATAGTATCCTCATGGGTGGCAAGGCAGGACGCAAGTTGGCTATTCAGAGTGTTTTGGACGTGAAGGATGATAACCCACCACCAAGAGGCGTGGGTGCTTTGTTTAACCGCTCGATTTTGATCTTGACGCCGCAGAGGGCTTTGAAGTTTACTGCTACTACCGCTGAACGGCATTACCTTTGGTTGACGGCCTTGAGTTTCTTGGCACACTCGGCACAGTCTGTCCCTGAGAACCTAGCACCACCGCCACCTTCCGACCTTGTTGGCTTCGATATCCCAGCTCCTGTGAAGCCCCGTCGTAGTGGCATCCGCGATTCCATCCGCCTTACAAAGTCCCGTCATAACCTCCAAAAGACACCTCTCCCAATGGAACTTCCCGAGATCCCAGATCTTCCAGATCTTCCAGATGACCTTCCTAGCCCTAGTCTCCCGCCAATGCCGCATAGCGATAATCCAACGTACGCGACTGGTGGACGGAGATCATTCTCGCCCGTCGCAGCTAGCACACATACGCGCGACACATCCTTTGGTGCCGCTGAACCACCTATGATTCCCCGCTTCAGCGACCGCGCCCCACAACAAGTTCCTTCGGGACCTCTCCATGGAAGAAAACGGAGTAACACTGGTGGTCGGGTTCCCCCACCGTTGAGTTTCCGCGGCTTTAGTGGACCAGCGGGATCCTCGGCTTACCACGTCAGTAACGGTAGTATCGGGGCTGGCTCGATTGGCACGAACGGGTCGTCGGATTTGTATGCGCAGAGTATCATGGGAGGTATTTCGGGGTCATTGACTGGACCTATTCAGGGTGGTAGTGGACCAGCGAGCATTGCTTCTGGTCGGATGAGTGAGGCTTCTTCAAGAGCACCGGCACCAAATAACTTCTTTGACGCTATTGGAACGGTTCGCATGGAGGCTTTCATTTCCCCGTTGGCGTTGAATGGGTTTGAAGAAGATCCAGATGAGACGGAGGAGTTCAGAATGGCAGCGAGAAGAAGGAGTAAGGAGGCAAGACGACGGAATAGTCGGAGTCGACAGAGAGATTCTTATAATAGCTCGAGATGGAGTGGGAGCCGAATGGGTGGTGATGATGACTTTTTTGTCAGAGATGATCCTTTTAAGGGGTTCTAGCTGGGCGAGAGTGGTGATGGTTACGTTTCTTTTGTTCTGATTTGATATGTTTGGGTGTTTGGCATTGCTGGAGTTGGGAGTTGTAGGGGTTTTCTTTGTGACTTTCTTTTGTGAATACAGATTTTTGTGTTTATATGGTTGATTTGATTTCGTGAAGTGTGAATTTTGGAGTTTGGATCAGGGGAGGCTGTGAATGTAGTTTATTGGATGTTAATGTATGTATAGGGATTGCGCAACATCCACACTTCTGACTTATTCACATGATGTATAGTTTTCTTGATTTGACCGTACAATCAAAATACCATTTACTACCAGAACCCCACCACCAGACTCATCTACAACAACTGACCAAAGTGGCCCTTGAAAAACTGGCCTCTGTTGTAAAGCATAGCCTGCTCATCCTGCCACTCAATCGAATCCAACCTGCGTGACATTTCAAACATAAACTTATCTATCGCTATAGAAAAATTGGTATACACCGTCCACATCTTGGGATATACCGCCGGGTCGCGATGAAGATAATCCGGCATCATCGCGCAGATCTTCAATGTGTCGTGTTTTAGAGCTTCAACGGCACCCATCACGGTAGGCTGTGTGATGATCCAAGTGAAGTCTCGTGGATCGTGACCGGCACCACTTGAAGGGCGGATCTCGCTGAGATCGCGCAGGGCGTTGAAAATATCGTTATGGAGCTGCATGAGCTCGGCATCGTAGGTTGTGGGGTCGTAAATTTCAAGACTGGGGTCGCTGATGGAATGTTAGAGGGGATGGGGTATAGAATCCATTTAACACTTACAAGGGAATCGGTCCAGCTTGATCGTCCATCTTGATTGTATTGTGATTTCGATGAAAAAGACTGTGATGGTCAAACGTCGACAAATGAGAGATGAAGACAAATCGTGCAAGATGAGTTGGATGAAGAAAAATAGACAGTAACAAAAGTGAAGAAGTCTCTTTTTGGGTGTTTGTGAAAAGTAGGGTGGCTGCCTACCTCATGTGGACAATTTCTCAAAACAAAACCATTGAGGGCAGGTACACGCAATCTGTGAGTATTATGCTGGTAGTTACTCGGGAAACATTATCATGGCCCAATTAGGAAATAAATTAGTGACGTTAGGTTCATAGAATATGCGGTGATGGACATTAGAGCGCTGACAGTCCTTGAATTTTTTTCGTCATAGACAGCGAGATATATTAAAGTAGGTTTGCCATTTGAATGTATTCTCGACAAGCAATGAACTACCCCCCTAACAGTTCTTTGACGTGCACCGATTGACGCACATGATCAGTAACTCCAATGACGAGAATTCACGTTTTGTAGCAACCATTTTCGTCAATCATGTAATCTGGAGTCTTGAACCTGGATTAAACAACACTATATTTTGTCCATACTCCAGCCTCACGCCATCGAAAGCAACCACTATCCACGAGCATTAGACGCCGCCAATTCTTCCAAGTTTATTCTCACAAACGTCCGTACCTCCCCAGCGAAATCACCAAAATCCTCCCACATGATTGAAAGATCACGTAAAGTCTCTTGATCTGGAGAGCTCTTCATGACCTCATCATGAAAATTGTGATATGCTGTATCGACCTTTTTCCAGAGAGTAGCGACCATGTCCACAAAGTCCGGGTCATATCTGACTAGTGAGTCGAAAACGGAGAAGATTAGGACTCTTTGAATGAAGAGATGCCTACTTGCGTCAATGAGCGTAGGTTGTTTTAGCACAGACGAAAAATTCTCAACCTTGAAAGGTTTTGTTATTGTGGTGGGGGTTGCGTTAAGAAATTCGTTTAGTGCCTCGAACCATTCGTCGTGGTACTGGCATAGTCTATTACTGTAGGTAGAAAGATTGTGTAGATTTAGGGGTATCCTTGAGACGTATTAGACGACAGTTTTGACGAGACATGTATGGAAAACTCACTTTTGTGAAGACGAAGTCATGGTGGGCAATTGGCGCTTTTTTCTTCCGAGGTGAGAATTATGGTGATAGGGTGTCAAGTAGTCATGACAGTAGTTCGAAGGAACAGAGAGGACGAATAATGAAATACTACTTAGTTATATATACAGTGATGGCTGATGGAGATAGACTAGACGAGGACATATTTGAAATGGACTGTACTTTGAGATAGAATGGAATTATTTGACTACCATGTCCACAGTGCCTCGCCGTCGGCTGATACCCACTGATTACGTCGGCCAACTGTGAAGTTCTGCAACCATAAGTTCCGGTTACAGACTCGGAGACCCCACATATAGTAACAATAGGCGATGACCTTTCCATATCAAAGCCCCTGGTCCCGTCACTCCGCAGATGCCATCATTCAGTACAGATATCCTAGATGGTTCTATGCTTGAGAAGAAAGACAAAACATTAGACGTCGTTCGTTCCTAGACGGAAACTTCCGTTGTCAGAACGGACTAGCGCTATTTCATGAACTTGGCTAAGAAAGGGTTGTTTGTCCATCCGAATTGCTACGACAGAGAAGAGCGAAAGATGTTCTTGAATTAATCAATCAGTTAACAACATTGCCCCGTCCGCCGCTTCCTACATACGTTCCACAATAACTGAAGCTATCTTGGTATGTACATACTACTCTAACAACGTGTATGTGTGGTGGGTGATCGCCGGGTAAATTAGATTCTCACAGGGGCAAGATAGACGGTCACTGTCTATACTTTGACAGACGTTCACAGCACTTATGTAACCTTACAACGTAAGCAGTATGGTGACGTAGTGTCACGGGGAGTCCTATTATAGAAAGCACACATGATAATCCTCACAGGAATCACCAGTCCGTGAGAAGATTTGATGTAGACAGACCTAGTGGCTGCGCTTATCTTATCTGGATCCAGGGACAGGGTGTAGACAGTAAGGCAGTACATAGTAGTCACGTAAATATGGTAGTGAAGGAGAACATAAGATATAGGTCCATGCCATGTCCCTAGATAGGATAATATGCATTTGTGATTCTAAGAAAAAGAACATACGATATATCAAAAGAACTAACAAAAGACGTAGCGCGTGTGTCGGTTTATATATGTATATGCGCGTGGGACCCATGTCAGTTTAGTCAGTGTTAGGGTTGACACAGGGATAGTTTAATTGATATACAACCTCACTCATTGAAATATTTTTGCGCCATGCTGCGATACCAATCTTGCAAACGCCATATTTATCAACACAATTATCCTGTAAACTTCATTTATCAACCATCAACATGCCAATCACCACGCATCACACCGACGTCGGTTCCGCTCAAAAACCTAAAAAGCCTATCAGTGTACCTGGTAGACCCCGCGAGACGGACAAGGATACAAGGCGGGACGGTGTACTACCAGGCACGAAGCCTTCTGAGCCACCACAGTCGGTAGAGCAGCGTATGTTGTCAGAGCAGCGCCTATCGTTACAACAGCGCATGTTGTCAGAGCAGCGCATGATGGCCCATCAGCACATGAGGGAAAACCATCGCATTTTGGCACACCAGCGCATGTTTGTAAAATCAATTCTGGAACAGCAGCTCGCGTTAGCACATCAGTCACTACCAGCGAACCAGCAAGCGGAAGCACAGCAAAATTTAGCACGGGCAATGCTCGCACAGCAACGCGCGTGGGAAGAACAGCAAACGGTGGCACATCGGCGCATGATTAAAGAACAGCACGCAATGGAAACGCGGCACATAGGGCAAGAGCAGAGCATGTTGTCACAGCAGGTAACAATAGGAGGGCAACGTGTACAGGCACAGCAGCCGCTGCTGGTACTTCTTTCTAATCATGTGCCGAAGGATACAGTGAGCACAGCTCAAGAGTCGCAGAAGGTGAACCGACAAGCAGCCCGGCAGGGTAGAGAGCTGGAGCCCCCCTCTAGAGAGAGGTCGGTATCCAGAGAGAACTCTATGGGTCAAAAGAATTTGGGGCCGAGAAAGTCCACCAGGCTGGGGGGAGTTGACCACGCATTTAACGAGAGAGAGAGAGAGAGAGCTGAAAAGGAAAATCCATCTGGCAAGCGCTATTGCCATCCTTCACACAGGCTCTTGGACGAGCTAGAAGATTGGCTACGCGAGAAGGATGACTCGGACGATTCATACGCTTCGGACTACGGGCCAATCGAGTTAGACGGGGCAGATGGGAGGGTCTGTCCGTGTGCGCGGAACTGAAAGTACGATATGTACGATATGTAGGGGGGACTGGGCCGACCAGGTGGAGCAGGTTTTTGAATCAGTAAATAATTCATCCGTAATTGTCAGCTAGAAGGAGTTCCTCCATCTTTTGCGAATGTATACTACAAACGTGAGATTAGTAGCATCGATATTGAACACTGGACACCCGATTAAACCAAGACACAAACATAGTGACGGCACAAGTGCGTAAAGGGCTCTCGCTCGCGGACCACAGTGTTCTATAATCTCCTGATGGGCAAAGGGAACTATCTACCATCATCGTTCACTGTACTACTGGTGCACCACAACATTGCTGTTTTAATAACTAGTTGGATCCCTTGGGTTAGATAGTTATGATAGGGGCGTCCCCCCGACCAAGCTTGATATAAGTAGACAGAGACAATTGAACAATTCATTCATTCATTCCATCATCGTTTCACGCGAAAATAGTTAACATGGATAAATGCTGACACTCCTGCCTAGAACTAGAGACGGTTCCCCACATTCCTTGGACAGCCCGGTGTTTCGGGACGTCTCACACTAGCTACAGCTTAAGCTCAGAGAGCTAGCCGACACCTCAACTAACTTCTTCATAGACATGGGCCGAATACTCAGGCTTGATTTCATCAGCAGCCCTAGATTCGGCACATGTAGGTGGCCCCCAAAATCGCGAGCAACTCCCAAACAAAGCTCTCGGTTTGGTTGCCACAACGGCTACACCGAGCGCTTCTTCACCGGCAGAGGAAGTTTTTGAATGAGTTTCTTCCCGTCCTATCTATATAAATCTTCTTTTAGAACAGAAAAGAAGGCTTGAAATCAGACCTATCGGGCGTCGGCTGACAGCGGTAATGTTTGGGATTGGGTCATCGAAAACGTAAGGGAACAAGCGCCGCGGGTGTATAGATAGATGGATTCCTACATGATTCGTGTGGGTATATACAGTTTATTTTAGTCCAGCGTTGTGAGCAGGAGACAAGCCATTGCCATATCCATAGACTAGTCAAATTCAATAAGTGACCATAAGAGGAAAAAAACATGTACATAGACAGGGGCGTGTGACGTCATAACACACTGTGGAGGTGAGAGTGAGATTACCCGGGAATCAGCCATCACAGTGATATACACGTCGCCTTGGCGCCTTAATGATAAATACGGAGCTTGATTCGTGACTTGTTTTGTTCTACCAATACAGTCAAGCAATCTCATCAAACGTAACTACATTGACCTCTTCTCCGTACCCTGACTTCTGTCGTGATCAATCCGGGTTGGCACCCTAGGGCGCAGGCCATTTCCTTAACAGTTTGACTTCAAGCGCACGCCAGAAGATCCATCCATGGGAGAGAACGAAATAAGTTTGAGTTGATCGTTTATCGACATCGTTCAAGTGTTACTAGTCTCAAGTTACTCACAAATGTTTGAAGTCGTGAATTGGAAGGTGTATGAAGGTGAATTTGAACATGAACATGAATATGTCGTGGCCTTATCCTTTAACAGCACTCGGGAGGTGAGCATCATCGCATTTTGGGGATCTAGTGAATGCCACATAGAGCCATGAACTGACTAACTTAGCGACTCGGGAACATCGTTCACAGTAAAACTGAAGGTGACACAAATGAATCATGCGCGGAATACAACCGTCGAGTGATCCAGAAAGTGAAAATCACGCGCAATTGGTGTTCATCTTGTGCAGAGATGATTGTTAGTTTGATGGTAGTCAAAGACTGCGTTGGGTGCTTCAATCAGCAGCTGCATAAGGCTCGTAACAAACATACATACGACTACACCCTTATCACACCAGATTGGCGGTCAATCAGGGATACCGAAATCCAGAGATTACTCAACACTCGGGATAGGTTCGGTCGATATGGGCGATTCCGGTGGCCCATTGTCACCGGCCCCGCTAACGGGGCTGCATTAAAAACGCTTGGGTTCTCTCGAGGTTGTCCGATGTGTTTCGGCATAGCAAAACGTATATTACAGTGTGAATATACGGGGAACGATGAAAGGATAAAGCTACAAGGCATTGGACTTGTTCACAGAACCACAGGTATACGGGAGGCCTTGGGATGTATGGATTCATTGCCCGTCACGATTGGGCTTCGATGGAAAACAGACGGGGCAGCGGGGACTGATGAGTTCGCTGATAGAGCGCTTCACTTGAGGTTGTGCCCAATAATAGATGACCATGGACCGGGCATGGTGGCTCATCGGATCGACTATTTTAATGATATGGTTCTGAAACAACACATACATAATCAGTTTAGGAGATACCCCGAAGCGAACCTTAGAAAGACTGCAGGTAAGAACGTTTTGCGCAGTGGCAGTTATCAGGTCTAACATAAGTGTGTAGAATACCCTAGTTGCTTCCGCGTCATTGACGTCAGACGGAGGTGTGTTGTCAAAATCGGCAATAGACATTTTCAATACTCCGCGATTAGCTATAGATGGAATGCCGACGACAAGACCATGCTCAACCAAGAATCCGAATCTCGACTTTTGATGCCTGGATCCATGTCTCTAGAGACAATGGGTCCAACTCTATACGACTGTATGAACATAGCTCAACGCTTAGAAATACCATACATCTGGATTGACCGATTTTGTATCATGCAGGGTGACGAAACTGAAAAGGCGGAACAGATCCATGCCATGGGGGACATCTACGCAAACTCATTCCTGACCTTGATATGTGCTTTGTCTGAAGACATCCACAATGGACTCCCTGGGTACAGTCGAGAGTTTGATGGAGACATGGAGCGGCCGACAAGTGACGGGTGCTGGGGAACGGCTAGCGGTATTGAATATCTGCGCTTCACCGATTCGGATTGGCATGCTCGTGGATGGACTATGCAAGAGGAATATCTCTCTCCACGTCGACTCTACTTTACTGATTCGACTATCCTCTGGCACATCAATTGTCCGATGGTTGTATACCATCATGCAGACATCACAGAAGAGCCCGCCTGTCATCCGGAATGCATGACAACAAAGGCAAAGCCGCTGTTTGAATTGCTTTATGATTACTCTGGGCGTAAACTTTCGTTCCATGGAGACCGTCTTAACGCGGTGGCTGGTCTTTTGAAAACTCGAGGTTTTGCACATATATTTGGAATCCCCACCGACCAGATGCGGCGTGGTAGCTGTTGGTGGGGTTCGGATTACGAAGACACGTCTACAATCCGTAATACTCTGTTCCCTTCTTGGTCTTGGGCCCACGGGGATCGGCAAGTAGCGTGGACACATTCGGGTCGGATAGCTGCTTGGTCAAACTGCAAAATATTACATCCCATGATGGTACCGAGGAAGAGAATCTCTTCAGCCCAGCAAATGGGGCTGCCGTTCGCCGGTTTAGGTAAACTTTCCGATGGTCAACTGCTCATTCGAGTCAGATTGCGGCGAATCCGACGGGAAGAGCAGGTACGATACGACGACGACAAAGGCACCAAGAACCCGTCGAAGCTTCTGGCATTTGATATGTATGGAGAGACAGAGGGTCAAATATTTTCCATCGTGGTTAAGCCTTTTCATTCGTTGGAAGATGTCATAGGTGGCAATGTCATACACGCCCGACGTGTTGGGTACTCAAGGACGCAAACAAAGTGCTGTCGCCCAGTAAACAACCTTGCCAAAATTCGCCCAATGGCAATCCAAACTTTGACAACACTAAAAAGACAACGCCTCGGCACTTTCACAAACCGAAAGAAACCACCGACCAAGTCGAAAAGGCACAGAATATTAAGGCATTTACGGGCTTGGTGGCATCGTGTCAAATCTATCGTGGCCAAGAAATCTCGAGGCCAAAAGATAAGGTCAGTGCCAAGGCTAGTTGCAGAATGGTCAAAGAACAGTCGCTTCTGGAAGTGGCTACGGACCACAGACAGAGTTATCCGGGATAACCAACCTAGACGCAAGAAGGTCCATCGGGGCATTGCCCGGGGTGTAGCTAACAAGCAAAATTCAGTCTTGCGTCCATTCTTTGGTCATAACCCTTTCAGAGACAACCCGGTATCGTTGCGAATTGTCGTTTTACATTAAGACTATTACTCCAGTCGGAAGGATACACTCAGTGATTCAGTTCAATGAATACAAACACCTCTTGTTCAATTCACATGTGTCCGCGATGACAAGATAGATATACCCTTAGACGTGTCATTCTAAAACTCTTGCATTTTAGACTGTCCCATGATACAATTGATTCTTTCGTCATCATGGGAGGCCTGGGAACACACCATGTAACTTAGGGTAGAGAGGGTTCTAGGACATACACGTATACATGGCAGATATTTTGAAAGCTAAGTCTCGAACGAAAGCCTTTAAGCTGTTCCGATGTCAAGTGTAGTTACACAAGGCCCGGGTTCAGCGCTAGGGTCATGCACTGATGATGAGAAGACCGTGTGCAAGGGAAAAACAGATGACATTGAACCACTCCATGAGGTGTGACAAGTGAAAACACGTCTAAACCATAGAGGAATCCCCGGTGGTAATTGATATCTGTTTTTTGACGGAGAGAGTAGAGTAGACATCATGCTTTGATAGAATTACACAGCCTGAGGAACTAGTATCACAGCCATTCCCCTTTATCACGACCTCAAAGGTACTTCAACTTAAACTGTGACATTAAAGTCAATGTATCCAAAATTATATGTTTCCATCAACACTCTTTATTCATGCTAACGATCAAAAGGTACCCCCAGACTGTCTCCATCTGACCATGGTCAAGGTAGCAGGAGGGAACTTCATCTCATCCGTACTCCAAACTGAATCTACCTCGCTCAACTGAACATTCTTTGCATACATACCTCCTGCCTCTGTTCCACTGACCTGGTAACACTTGACGGTGGTACCAACCGGAATCCCATCCAACTTCGTACTGATTGTCTCCGTCTCACTCAAATTGACAACAGCCAAACTGATAACTCCATTCTTCCTGGTAGCAGAAACATCCAACCAAGGGATATCCGTAGCTCCTTGGAGCCACTTTGGTTCGGTAACCCCGGTGTACGTACCACACCGAAGATTAACAGCAACAGATTCTCCGCGCATATACTTACTAAACAGTAACAACGGCCACCAAGTAGTCTGCTTCTGAATCCCCGTAGATGTAGTCATCAACGGGGAAATAACATTGACGCTCTGTGCAATATTCGCCATTCCAATATGCTTTGCCTGTCGGATGAAGACGTTGAGCCACACAGCTACGGCAATGGCATCCGACAGGGTGTACGATTCCTCCGCGCCATCTGGCCCAGGGGCTCTTTCGGGATCCCAGACGTTCCATTCATCGAAGCAGATGGTGGCCTTGGGAACGGATGGTGGCACGTTATTTGCGGCACGGCAAAGGTCAATGAGCGCTGCGGTGGTCTTAATGGCGATTTCGGCTGATAGAGGGGCGGTGGCGTTGGGGAGATGCTGGTTTGAGGCTGTGTAGATGTGAATACTGTGCATGTCGATGAGTGCCTTAGTTTGGTTCCCGGAGAGTGCATGAGGTTCCCATTTGATACACTCTTTGAGAACGTGCATATCCCACTCAGCCAACCCGGTCTCCCCACAAAGAATCAATATAATCTCGGGATCAAGCAACTTCAAGGCCTTTGCCCACTGCCAAGCTTGGCGGGCATACTCCTCTTTCGTCATTTGACCAATCTGCCATGGACCCCACATCTCGTTCCCCAGCGCCCAATACTTGACGCCCCACGGCTCTTCAAAGCCATGAGACCGTCTCAGGTTGGCGTAGTAAGTGTCACCTGTGCCATTGCAGTACTCAACCCAGGCCATGGCCTCATCGAGCGTGCCGGTTCCAAAGTTCAATGCAAAATAAGGCTCTGTTCCAACAACCTTACACCAAGTCAAGAACTCATTGGTACCAAAAGTGTTTTGCTCTATGCCGGCCCATGCCAACTCAACACTGGTAGGGTTAGTACCAAGATCCAAGGGTTATGTAAGTCGGAAGACGGGACTTACCGTTTGGGGCGTTTCTCAACAGGACCGACGCCGTCTAGCCAATGGTAGGTTGCGACAAAGTTACCACCTGGATAGCGAACCACGGGGACTTCAAGTTCCTTGAGGGCCTTAATGACGTCGCGGCGGAACCCATTCTCGTCAGACAGAGGGTTTCCGGGGTCGTAGATGCCGCCGTAGATGCATCGGCCCATGTGTCTATATCATGTTAGTTTTGAGAACAAGCAAGAAGACAGAATAAGGGACATACTCCGTGAAACCACCATAAATGAGGTCATTCACCTCTGCAACCGGATGTTCCGGGAAAACCGAAAGACGAACCTCCTCGTCATCACTACTCCGGGAAAATGATACTGACATGGTAACGGTGACTCGTGACGTCTGCAAAGCGACTAAACCAACTAACAACCACGAAAAAAGTTGCGGCTCCCAATACTTCTAATACTCCACACATTCCATGTTCATCACACGCCCGGATTGGAGTACTGAAATTCTCCGACTGGCGCGGGTCTCATTCGCGCATTCTGATTGGTGCGCTTGTACGCTCAAAGAAAGCGTCCATTCGCGGCTATAGGTACTGTGAATCTCGTGATGTGGTTTTTATATTTCCGCGAAAAGGTATTCTGATCGGGCGTGAAGGCGGATGAAGAATCACATGGAGTAGAGTTTTACTTGTAGCTAGAAACGCCGGATTGGGACATGACATATGGGGACCCCGCTTCCCCGGATTTTGAGAATGTGGGGTACGTGGGGTTGGGAAGTATATAAGTGAGGTCTAGGGCTGAGCCAAGAGACATTGAAATTCGTCCCATCATCATCGCAACCATGGCGCTCCCTCCTAAGTGGTATCAAGTAAGCTGACATGTCAACGCTACGCTGACCTGACACATTCAACTAACCCACCCAGTTTTTAATCTCCCTCCTAGCCTCTCTAGGCTCTCTTCTATATGGTTATGACCTCGGTGTAATCGCCGAAGCCATCGCTTCTCCTTCCTTCAACACCCGCTTCAGCCCCAACTCTAAAGAGACCGGAGCAATCGTGTCCGTCTTCACCGGCGGTGCCTTTTTTGGAGCTGCTGTTGCTGGTTACACGGGTGATAGCCTGGGTAGAAAGTATACGATCCTGATCGGTGCATTGATCTTTTGTCTTGGCGGCGGCTTACAAACCGGGGCTACCAACATCCATTATTTGTATGCGGGGAGAGCTATTGCGGGGTTGGGTGTTGGTGTGTTGACTATGATTGTGCCTCTTTACCAGGCGGAGTTATGTCACCCTAGTATCCGTGGTCGTGTCACTGCCCTTCAGCAATTCATGCTGGGTGTTGGTGCCCTTGTAGCCAGCTGGGTATCCTATGGTATGTCTACTCATTCTGTTCCCAAAGAACCCCATCTAACATTCCCAGGAACCTATATCGGCTTCGCTGACGATGACGACCGCCAATGGCGTGTCTCCCTCGGTCTTCAAGTTCTCCCTGCCGGGATTCTCGCCCTCCTAATCCTCAGCTTCCCCGAATCTCCCCGTTGGCTCCTTTCCAAAGATCGTCAACAAGAGGGTCTTGAAACACTCGCCCGTCTCCACTCCTCAGGGGACACCAACGACGCCTTCGTCCAAGCTGAATATGGAGAAATCCTCCGTAGTATCGAGGTTGACAGACAACAAGCGGCCAAGTCTTACGTGGAACTCTTTTCTGATCCGGCTTCCGTCCGGAGATTACTCTTGGCGTGCGCAATCCAAGGAAGTGTCCAGATGACGGGTGTCTCGGCTATCCAATACTACAGTGTAGAAATCTACAGCAAGATCGGCATCAAAGGAAACGACACACTCAAGTACCAAGCCATCTCCAGCGTCATTGCCTTGGTCGCCCAATTCCTCTGCATGATGTTCATTGACCGCTTCGGCCGAAGGAAACCCCTGATCATCGGCAACCTTGGTAACTGCGTCACCTTTATCATTGCGACGGTTCTCCTGGCCAAGTTCCCGCCGGGTACTGATTCCTCTGGTGGTGCCGCTGGGTGGGGGTTCATTGCGATGACTTGGCTTTACAACTTCTGTTTCTCGGCGACTTGTGGCCCGTTGAGTTGGATTATTCCCGCTGAGATTTTTGATACACGGACGAGAGCAAAGGGTGTTGCTATTGCGGCCATGATTTCCTTTGGTTTTAACACTATGATTGGTCAGACTACAAGTGTAGCTTTGGATGATAAGCATGGGATTGGCTGGAAGTGGTATATCCTTTTCATCGTCTGCAACTTCACAAACGCCATCTTCTTCTGGGCCGTATTGCCTGAGACGGCGAAGAGACCTCTGGAGGAGATGCGCTATCTATTCAGTGAGGCGCCCTGGTTTGTCCCGGGACGGAGTTTCAAGCGGTGGAAAGCTACTGATGCTGCTATGACGCAAGAGAACGAGAAAGAGCAGCATATCGCATCAGTTGAGCACAAGGAGACATCAGTGTGAAGTAGTACAATGAAACAGGATATCTTTTACACATAACTAAACAAACTAATTCAAACAAATTCAAATGCCCCGACCAGAGTACTTCTCAGAGTCAACCAAGTGATCACAGTTAATACCAACCATAGCCTCGCCCAGACCTTTGCTGCACTCAGCCAACACCTTGGCATCTTTGTAGTGTGTAACCGCGCGAACAATAGCCTTGGCTCTCTTAGCTGGGTCACCAGACTTGAAGATACCAGAACCAACAAAGACACCATCACAGCCCAACTGCATCATCATGGCAGCGTCCGCAGGGGTAGCAACACCGCCAGCCGCAAAGTTAACAACAGGAAGTCTTCCCAACTCAGCAGTCTGCTGCAGAAGCGCCGCATCAACGCCAATTTCTCTCGCCAGAGCACGAATACCCAGGACACCCTCAGCCTCAAGGATAGCCTTAGCCCGCGCAATGTCCTTCTTGAGGGTCTTGACGTGAGTGACGGCCTCAACGACATCACCAGTACCGGCTTCACCCTTAGTCCGAATCATAGCAGCACCCTCCTTGATTCTGCGGAGAGCCTCACCAAGGTCACGGCAACCACAGACGAACGGCACCTTGAAGTCATTCTTCTCAATGTGAGCCTCCCGATCAGCCATAGTCAACACCTCACTCTCATCAACAAAGTCCACGCCCAGAGCCTCCAAAATCTGGCACTCAACAAAGTGACCGATTCTAGCCTTCGCCATGACAGGAATGGTAACAGCGGCTTGAATCTCGGCGATCATAGCAGGGTCGGACATACGGGCAACACCACCGTCACGACGGATATCGGCGGGGACTCTCTCAAGGGCCATGACGGCGCAGGCTCCGGCTTCTTCGGCAATGCGGGCTTGAACGGGGTCGGTCACGTCCATGATGACACCGCCCTTGAGCATCTGGGCGAGAGCAGCTTTGACGGCGAAGTCTTGCTGGACGGGACCGGTAGGGTCGACGGTGATAACGGAAGGAAGGCCGGACATTTTGGTTTGTTGTGGGGTGATTTTGAATGTGTGTAGAAAGTGATTATTTGGCTTAGAGGCCGTAGAAATGGAAATTCAAGATTGTGATGTATAGATAAGTTTTCAATTTCAACATAGACAATTCTACGATTTCAAGCCCGTTTTATATTCCGCCAAATCTGTACAATCGCCGAATCTGACTCACGACTCCGTCTCTCGCCGCCGCCAATCAGAGCAACAGTGCCAAAGGCGCCTGTAAAGCCCGCTATTAACAACTAACAACCACCACCGCCTATCAACGGCCAGAACCGGCAGTCAACAGAACCGGTTGTCGCGGCAGTCGCAAGCACTTGTGGATGGTCATGACCAATAAATGGACAGCTCCAAATAAAGAAGGTGGGGCCTCTGACGTGGGAAGGATCTTGGCGGGGGAAAATGGCCAAGGAACTTTTTCGGTACTTGCTTGAATTGAAGCATGATATTTGCAACGAAAACTGTAAAGAAAACGTCTTCTGGTTGTATATATGTACCGAATACACTGACAGACAAAAGGGCGTTCGTCACTTGACGGCCCTTTCTTTGCCGTCGTGATTTGGTCCATTTTCCGTCCACCGGACCGGTCCCGGGATCATATGACTCCGCCCCTCCATCTACCATTATAGCGCACAACACTAAGCGTAGGAACTACCACCTAAAACTGAAAGTACCGCAGCTGGTCATAGTTGGGGCCTGGGCGGAAAAATGCGGAGCGGTGAGTCGATTGCTGGCGGCGTTGGCGGTCATGTCGGATCTGGCGTCGGCATTGGATTCGGAGGGAGTCGTTCAACGATTGAATATTGGTAATATTAATGGATGCGAGTGATATCCAAGAACATTCGGTTCAGTGAAGTCCTGTTTTGTTAGTTCAAACACATCATGTCTTCTCAGATCACCATCGGCGTTCTCGCCCTACAAGGCGGCTTCCATGAGCACCTTAACTTGCTGCGTCAAGTCCCGTCATACTTCCCATCTATCAACTTCAAATTCCTTGAAGTCAGAACGCCAGAAGCTCTTTCACACTGCGATGCCCTGATCATCCCCGGTGGTGAAAGCACAACTATCGCCAACGTCGCCGCTCAATCCGGTCTTCTCGAGCCTCTCCGCACCTTCATCATGTAAGTCTTCCTTCCCTGTAAACTGTGCAATCCTAACCCAATGCAGCGTCGACAAGAAGCCCGTCTGGGGAACATGCGCCGGCCTAATTCTGCTCTCCAGCTCGGCAACCTCAGCAAAACAAGGCGGCCAGGATCTTCTCGGTGGTCTTTCTGTACAAGTTCGTCGTAACCACTTTGGTCGGCAAGTCGACAGTTTCTTCACTGCTATGACTATCCCATGGATTGAGAAGCCCGAGGTTCCGTTCAACGGTGTATTTATCCGGGCGCCGGTCGTCGAGGAGGTTCTAAGTTCTCATGTTGAGGTCTTGACGAGGCTGGAGGGGAAGGACGGAGTCGAGGGGCAGATTGTCGCGGTACGGGAGGGTAATGTCTTTGGAACAAGCTTTCACCCGGAATTGACGAATGATGTGCGAATGCATGTATGGTGGGTAAAGAGCATTGTCGGTTGAAGCTTCAACCATGACGAAAAGGCGTCGTGTCGAGGTGTAGTAAAGAGAGCATTATAGATTATCAACTCCAATGAAAACAATCGAAACAAGATCTTGCAAGTGGCAGTGACAATGAAAAGAATAAATCAAAAACTAGAATCACAGAACCCCTCCTCCTCTTGGTCATTCCATTTGCTATCCCACCAATTGATTCGGCAAAACGGGCAACGCCATCAAGAGAAAATGCAGGGATTGTTTGCCCGTTTGTCCTATTTGGGAAACGGGCAAGTGGGGTCGGGCAATGGTAACCCTGGGTACTGTGCGGACCCTAACGAGATCAGAATGACGGCCTGTGGGAGATGTGCAAGTTATGTCCAAGAGGACCTAGGCCTGCTAATAGGTTATAGATGGAACAAATCAAATCAAAAAATAGCCAGTGACCTCCGTGATAACAACTGTAAAAGTAACACCCAAGACCTATTATGTGGTGATTACCAAAAGTTAATGACTCTAGATTACATCACCATTCCTCACAACGTACTCCCCACGCTCTACTACGGGCTACGACTCGGCGCCTATCATCTGTCGCATACCTGAAAATTACCGGCCGCCTGAGACGCTACGGTGTGGCGTCTAACCGGCTTCTACGATGGTATGTCATGATAGCGCTCCTGGATAATCGGTTGTATAGCTTTTGTCTCAATGATCATTTTGAAGGCAAAAGGCAAATCCGTATTGGTTAGGCTTCATACGCCAAGTTGCTGGCGGGGGTTGAGACGCATCAGCATACCACTGTACCACTGCGTCGATAAGAAGTAGCACTCTTGAATTCGGTAGTGGTGCATGTTCTACCGGGGACTATATAGGAAGCACGTTTGGACATTTTGTTAGCCTTTGGTGACGCCAGTGAGGGAAGAGGGGGGCTTGGCGGTGTTTATATAGATGATTGACATGTTGTCAGCCTCTGCCCTGTCTGATGGCTGCTCACTAAGTGTTCGCTTCTCACTGTATAGGAATTGCCTCCTATATAGACCATGATAGAACAGCACTAGTAACAAAGTCCCAAGGTTCCATTTCTTTTTGGCGCAGTGGTATGCTGATGCCTCCCAGTCCGTCAGCTCCATCCAGGTACAGACGGATG
>LCZG01000009.1:174190-198201 GCA_001483325.1 Huntiella savannae | reverse complement strand
GCGGCTAGTAACGGGGCCTTAGGTAGTCTCTATGATTTCAATTCAATATGAATGGTTTCGCTTGCTCTTCATGACTACATGTCGCCACGTAGCCCATATATCCATCATCACATTCAACAATTACTCTCAGTCATACTTTTCTTGGCCCACTCTGCCATAGTCTTGTAGTTATCTTCGGCTTGGTCTAACACCTCTCTTGTAACTATCTTCACTGTAGTCTAAGTACGAGGCTACTGTTGCATCTCCTATGCGGCAGGTGAAAGATGTCTTGATATAAGTAGCTTGTTTCTAATATCATGAAACTGTCACCTAAGAATACACCCGCTTGCAGTTTGACCGCTAAAGACGTAGGCTTGTAGCCAAGTAATCATTGCTCATCGATATTACGGAGTTTCGGTAGGGAGTCTTGAGCGTCTTAGCCGGTTCCGGGGCTCACTAGATGATAGATGGGTTCTGTGAAATCAAGATTTGTTATATTGACTGGACTAAAATCTCCACTGTACCTTCTCATCTAAGTGAAACTTCAATGTAAAATAACAGTTTTGAATGATCCGTGGTCTTTAATAGGGCTATGACCAAAAAAGGGCCGAAGTACTGGTCTTCGCTTGTTGGTTACACGGCGGTTAGTGCTTCGACGAGCCACCTTGCGCTCAGCTTGACGTTTCGGTGTTAATCCATCCGTAGATACCACCTGCTCCGAGAGCAGCAAACGTAGAATAGAATGACGGTACATCCGCTTGAAAACCCAATTTTGCTTTGGGAATTCCGCGGATAGTACTTGAGTTACTGTTGTATTCAGATCCACCGGGTTCTCTGGAGAGACGGATTTTTGACGCCGTGAGCAAGTTGGGGAACGTTCGCATGCCAAGTGCCATGTCAATTTAGTACAAGATTTCCTTTGAACTTGGAATCTGTCGATGCGTTGTCGTTTTAATCTCGTCAACGTCTGGATAGCCATTGGTCGAATCTTGGGAAGTTGATCTAAGTGGCAGGTGCCTTCGAATGGCGTCGAAACATGGCCTATACGCCGAGCGTGGATGGCGTTACCACCGATTATATCGTCTCGCGGAATGAAAATCTCAATCACGATAGAATGGATATATTGGCTATAGTTGAAAGGAGAGCATTGCCCTAGTTCAAGTGCAAAAGTCTTGGCGCGCTTGTTGTGCGATGCGGTGTCATCGTACCTGATCCTATCAGGTCGGATTGCCCGAGTTCTTGCTCGAATGAGAAGTTGGCTACTCGAAAGTTTCGCTAAGCTGGCGACGGGGAATCCCATTTGTCTCGCTAAGTGGATTCGCTTTTGTGGTAAAGTCATGGGATGCAATATTGCATGCTTCAACCGTTCATTCTTGGCGCCATACAATGAAGACTTTATGTCTAAAAACAGATGAGCCCAAGACCAAGTAGGGAAATTATTGTCAGGCATAGGGGGCTTGGTGGCCGAATATCTATACCAGCAAAGACCATGGTGCATATGGCGAGTAGGGATTCCGAACACATGTTCAACACCTCGAGTTTTGAAAAGACCAGCAATGGCGTTGATTCTGTCACTAGAAAAGGCAAGTTCACGTTCCGAATATTTTCCTATCAGCTGATGAATTGGCTTGGACTTTACCGTTGCACACTCAGGACGACAATCTGGCTCCACAGCAAAGTCTACATGATGGTATGACACCATTGGACAGTTTACATGCCACAGAATAGATGAATCAGTGAAGTAAAGACGGCGAGGAGAAAGGTATTCCTCTTGCATGGTCCATCCCCGGGTTTTCCATGCTGAATTTGAGTCCTGAATGTGCGGAGTGTCGTCAGAGGTGCCGCAACATTGTTCATCTGGCCAACTCAAGTGTCCATTAAAGTTTCGGGTGTAACCGGGAAGTCCAGAATGTATATCCTCAGATAAAGCGCATATCATAGTCAAGTACGAATTGGCATAGATATCTCCCATGGCGTGAATCTGCTCGGCCTTTTCTTTGTCGTCGCCCTGCGTGATGCAGTATCGGTCAATCCAAATGTGTGGGATCCCCAGCAGCTGAGCCATTGTCATACAGTCGTATAGAGTTTTGGACATTGTCTTTAACGATAAAAAGCCGGGCCGTGCAAATTCAGACATAGTTTCCTTGGTGAGCATATTCTTGTCTTCGGGATCCCACTTGTAACTGATGGCAGAGTACTGGACATGTCTGTCTCCGATGGTAACAACGCATCTCTTATTGACATCGATTAGACGAAAGGATGGCGGGTACTCTATAAACTTTGTTAAACTTGATTGGTACTGGCTGGTAACAGTTACTCACCTGCTGTTTGCTCGAGTTTGACTTTGGGGTATTTCTCAAACTGGCTCTGTATCTGCTGTTTCAGGAGCGTCTGGTTGCAACGATTGAGACTATGAGGTACCAAGTCTGCTCCATTAAAGTCGGCCACTGTCAATACCCTCAATTCAACTGAGGTGTTGGCAGACAAAGCCTTCCTCCATATCCGCCATCCCCTATGTCCCTCCCATTCAACCTCAAATCTTACAAGAAACGAATTTTTACATCCGATAACATGCCACGATGTAGATAGGTCATTGGTACTGTTCACATGTACTAATCTTGCTCTTTTGGCCCCAGCTGCATGAATTTCTGACAATATTTGTTTTGCCAAACCAAAGCATATTGGGCAATCCGAGGAAAACCCGATTCTTTTCAATACAACTCCACCGTCGTTCTGGACGATACTTGGCCACGGAGAAAGACCGTCCCGGCCAAATATAGTTGGACTGTCGAGTACCCGGTGGATTTCCTCGTCTTCGAATGACCATAATTTTGGCTTCAGAAGATCATGCCCAAGAGCGTGACTGCTGTTGATCTTGTTTTCCTGGTCATTGATGCATTCAGCACAGTCTTTGACAACCATCCGGTTAATAATCATTTCAGCACAAGATGCACACCAACTACGATTTCTGGACACTCCCTCAATCACTCGACGATTGTATTCTGCGCATGATTCTCTTGAATCGCCTTCAATCTTGCTGTGAACAATTCCATCGGACCGCTAAGCCAGTCAGTACATGATTGCCTGTCGCATTCATTGCGCACCTAACATGCAAATATTCTCACCTCTTTAATGTCGTTGAAGGATAAGAGTGCAAAATCTTGGAAGTTACGAACCCTCCGGGTAATGATTTCAAACATTTTAGTCTTGTTTCACTGATGGAAAACATTTCTTGAGCTTTGGAATTGATTGGTTATCCCTTGGTTTCTTTTGAAATACGTGCGGTCTGAAATAAGCCTGAATTTAGACCACTCACGTCATCACGTGTGCTCAGGCGTCAAATGCCCCAGTGTGTACATATTTGTCAGGTAACACAACAATCCGCAGCGAGTAATCGATCTACACAAATGCATCAACTCGCACAATCAAGTTTTACGTACTCAATAATCCTTATCATTATACATACTAAACGAATTCACTGCCGGCTAACGACCTTGAACACAAGCTGCCAACTGATGCCTTGTATGCCTAGCACCTACTGGGTGCCATCCCCTATTTTGTCGTCGTTGTCGTTGATGCGTTATTCAACATTTAGGACAACTTGCATTACCTGTTAACACGACGACTCTCGAAACAGAAGAAAAAGAAGAAGCTGTATTATGGAATTTATGTTAAGTACTGCTCACAGTTAGAACTTGCCTATCAAAAAGGGAGCCGCCCCATGCGAAATATCACGTGTGCAAATGAACGCCTGGTTGGGGTGAAAAACCGGGTAATCCACGGAAAACCCCGCGCGCCATGTACAGGACTGCGGTCAGAGGACCGCCAACACCAAATGATTCGCGTATACTGGCTGAAATATTGCCTGAGTACAAACACGTAGACTTTGACTGCATCGAAGAAGGAACCATCAACAACCAAACTCGCCAAACTAGGGATAACCGGCCTTCAAAAGAAACAATTCGTACCCAAAAGCCAAGAAAAACAAGACAACAAAAGGAAACAAAGCAAAGTAGAGTGAAGTAGACAAAAATTATAACAAAAGAGAGAGGAAAGCTGAAAGAGAGCAGGAAGAAGGAGGAAAAAGGAGGAAAAGGAAATCAAATATAGAGAACCAGTGAGCTAAAACCGAGAGAAAGACCAAATAGAGATTTAGCCAATGTGGATATGTAGGCGAAGTCGAAGGGGGAAGAGAGGTAAGGAGGCGTGAGTCTTGTGTAAGTGAACCGTAGGAGGCTGCTTATGACGATGGAAGCCCAAAGATCTCTGTTCGTTACGAGAGAGTAAACGGGTCCTCTCGCATCAGAAATGCCAAGCGATGGAGCAAGGCGTCGTTATATCGGTCGAGCAGATCAGTGAGTGTCTTGAGTGGGTCGCTCCTGACTTGGGCTTCCATGAATTCGACACTCCAATTGAGCGGAGCTCGGCCAATAGCGAGATCGGGGCAAGACACTGCGGGGTGGAAGGCAAATTGCAGTTGTCTTCCGCAGTGGCACTCCGGATTACGGCGCTTGTGGATGGCCCGTTGATAGCCATTCAAGCGGCCGTCGTGACCCGTTCGCAGCCTCTCGAAACATGTTGGAACCCGAGATTGTGATGTCCGCCCAGAATCATCCCTTGGGTCATTGGCGATTGCAAGGAGGTACAAGTATAGGGGTCATCCCAAACCCAAAAAAGAGCCAGTTGAAAAAGTCAAAAATGAAAAGAAAAGCAGAACAGAAATACAAAACAGCGAGAGGGTCTATACTCAGCATGGCCCGAAGACGCCACGGTAACTTTGTATCCATCCGACACGCCGGTCCTGTGACATATCCATTTCCTCCAGATGGGGTTCCCATCTTCTTCTTGAACTCCTCCATGCTTCTCCTGCTCAACGCAGACGTTGTTTCCATCCTTCGCCGTAACTCCTTTGTGGTGCGACGTAGACCCGAAGTCACGAAACTCGTGGAATTCTGTTTGCTCTGTCATTTATCCGCAAACTTGAAAGACCACCAGGGTTTTAGCGCCTTCCATGTCCACCAATGAACACGATCATTTTCTCTACCGCAGAGTGGACGTCCCAACGTAGCATCGTGACCGAACTTGCTACGATAGTAACCACAATCTCCGTGTCCGGTCTTGCCTGCCAGATTGTAGCCAAGCTCAACTCGTTGAACTTTTCTGTAGTATTTAAAGTGGAAGGGCTGTACGCTAGTCATGTCAATATCTCCTTTGTAGCTCTTCTCATTAGTCAACCGCTTCTCAAAGTCCACGCGGAGTTAGTTGCGACCCCATCTCCGGGCTCCGGGGAGGCTTAACTTGGGTGTCGAGACTACTCCCTTGCACCCTTCCTTTGCTTTTAGATCAGCGTGACCTACCCAAACAACGTGGCTTATGACCCAAAGCACCTATACCTTCCTCTCAAAATCTTCGTCTTTCCAGCCTTACAGAATACATCTAGTCTCGTCAATGACTTTCTATGATATGCTATTGTGGATAGCCGTGTCACGCAACCGCGACACAAAACTTGGATTGTATAAGCACAGCCAGATCTCAGTGACGCCTGTGACTTTCGTGGCGCGCCTAGCGGCTCCACGGGCAGCGTGTGCTTCAGTGTCTGCTACCTCTCTATTTAGCGATTTCCGTGTGACCCTGCCGGATAATATCTTTATCCATAGTGGTGACCCGTTCTGCTCCAGTGTTTCTGTGCTCATTTTTGGAGCCGCCCGAGTGTGCTATGACAGTGGATGGGATAGTTGCCTGGTCAAATTGTAACATCTTGCACGCTATGGCCGTAGCACGAAAGCGAGTCTCTATGGTACGACACACTAGACTTCCTATCTCAACTTAAGACCAGCTCAGTGTCAGTCAACCTCTCGTTTAATGTAGAGCTCGACCGATCCGGTCAGATGACAGGATGCCCTACGACGTCGGTAGAGTAGGCAGACACCCCTCCACAATCCTGGCATTTTCGATGTACTGGAGTAATTTCCGTGTTATCTTTTCTTTCGTGGCAAGCCTTTTACTCCCCCACAAGATGGCATCGGTGGTAAACCTATCCACGATCGACGTATAGGGTATATTTAGACGGCAACAAAGTTCGCCCGCCCAGCAAGTCAAGTTGCCAAAGTCCGTCCTATGGCGAGTCAAACTTTGACCATCTTAAAACGACAACGCACCCGCTGTTTCTTGAGTCGAAAGAAATCCCCAGCTAAGGTGATATGGCGCAAAAATTGGGACCATTCGCAAATTAAGTTGCAGCACGCTAGATATACGTCGGCGAGGACCACCGAGGGGGCTAGTATACGACTGGCAACAACTCCAGCTGCGCAACCGCCGAGCAATACCCGCATCTTGTAAGGAATACTACCTACAAACGGAGTGGCCCGGATACAAAGATTCAATCGCCAGGGTGGGCGTCGTTGTATAGCCCGTGATGCAACAAACAAACCAAAACCCGTACTGCAGCCATTCTTTCGGGTACAGCCCTTTAAAGGACGGTGTATCGCCATTCCTTAACTTTCTTTTACACTAAGGTTGCCATGAATATAGCCCAGCGGCTTGTCAAGAGATAGATAATTGGAGCACGTATTCCAAGCACCGTCGCCCGTTCGTCTTTATACCTTTCATGGTATTTGAATCTTTCGGGGAGGCAAGGATGTCTAGGAATGTTAACGGACTATTCTGCCAGATTTAACTAAAGCACTTATTTCGGTGACGGAGATGCTAGAGTTTGATATCAATATATTTAGGTTTACCATAAGTCGGGTTCTTTTTGATATTCAAAGTCTCAAGATTGTTATGAAAAGAATAAATTCTCAGACAAAAATAATGTTCCTAATCAAGGACAGTCTTGTCTGTCACATGAAAAGCTTCATGTATGTAGGCTTCAGGTCTCAAAGTCCAACCTAATTAATCGTGGTCCAATGGTCCTGCCAAGATAGACATTGCCTTCAAAGATGCCTACCCTGATAAGCATGCACTTTTATTAGCATCATCACGGTACTTATTTTTGCTTTGCTGCACTTTCCCTGCCTTGCTCAACTATGCTTTGTTTATCCATACATTCTGACTTCTGCCTGGACCTAAATCTCTCCAAACTCATCTTCCAAGATATTCAAATCCTGTCAACAACCATCAAAATGGCCCCCCATTTCGTTTTCACTACATTCCCCACAGGGGGATTCGTCCATGACGTCATCCAATACGGTTGCGTGGATACGAGCGGAACTGCAAACGATGATATCATTGCCTTTTCCACTATCCGCGACCCCGGAGGTCGGGTTTTCACTGTGACCATGCCGACTATGACGTCCCACCCGATGACTTTTGGGCACAAGATCTATTTGTCTGGCCCCGGAAGATTTGAGATTGAGATCATCATCTGCGAGAAAGGCCAGCCTGGATTTCCCTTGACGGTTCATGCGAACTTGTATATTTCCATTGGGTCTTATTGGTATGGAGGTTATTGATGCCGCTCAACTACGGTTGTGCGAATCACAGAGCAGGTTCTCCTCTTACAAAGTATTGTTACTCTAAATGCTAGGTCAGTACTACTCGTCTTCTCATTTCTTCGTCTCGCTAACTTTGTTGCTTATTGGAGCAGTCTATCACAAGACCGTTACACCAAAATACACTCTTCTCTTATACCATGGTCCCCTCTTTTGGTAAGCACTAACTTTCTTACTCATTCCGGCTCTAACTCCAGATGTCCTTGTGTTACATTGACGCTGTTCTTCTACTCCAAAGACCATAACACTAACATTTTCTATGCAAGCAAACACCGTTTTCGAGACCAGTCACTGGAGCCAACCTAATCCTGAACTCTTGACCCTGGCTAGATTGGCTTTTTTATCACTACATATGTATTGTCCTAGCCCAATTGCCACGTCTACATGAGATGCTACCTCGGCCTAGATCTTGTGCTTTTTGTTCCTCTAGATTGATCGTTCAATAAAGAAAACAGCTTCCATGGAGACTTCTTGAGTAATATCGTTGCTCGTGTGTGTCAGACTTTACTGTTGTTCGTAGAACCATAGGGAATCGTAGTCTAGGGTCTTGGCATGTGTTACAACTAGTTTATACCTCGGTGTCGTACTATATACAACGTGACTAAGCTTCCTCCTCTCTCTCCTCTCTCCAAACATTCCCAGCCTGTCCGGGCAGAATCAACCGATGGGCCTGAGCATCCTCTACAACGGCTGTTCCAGAGCCCCGCGGGACATCCTCTACATCTCTGTTTTCTTCATTCTCCTCCTCCTCCTCCGTAACAACAGGGCCCAAAAGTGGCCGACGAACAGGGTCAGTATCCTCAACACCCTGGTATGTCTGTCTCGTAGCCTGCCACCACGGAGACATTCCTCTTTCCTCTCTCCATGTCCCAAACGCCGAAATAGCAAGCTGCAATAACCCCACAATCACAACGATTACCCCTCCTAGTACCGCATCCCGCTTATTCGCAGCCGCCCATGGTCCCGCGCACGGCGTAGAATAACCAAATGTTTCCTTACACGTCGCTGTAGTCGGGGCAAACGGCCAAGCACGGTCCTTAGGCGTGTTGAAGCCACAGCAATGCAAAGTCTCTTGGATCTTCTTAATCGAAGCACCGTCCTTGGAGGCATAGAGAGCCTGCCATTTTTGAGCAAGTGCGCAGGTTTCGTTGACGGGCGTGTTGAAAAGAAGAGTTGCGAGGATGATTATTACCACCAGTTGGATGTTCTGGAGACGACTGGGTGTGATTAGGCGGTTACGAGAAAGACGGGCTTGTAGAGCTGGAGTGACTAGTGTGTGAAGGAAGGCGAATAGGGTAAGCACTGTCGTTAGAATGGGAAGATCGTGAGTCGGGAGAGATAGAGATGTGGAGTTTATGTGAAGAAGGACTGCGCCCGTGATGAGAATTGTGGATATCTATCGGTGTTAGTGAATTGTGGAGACAACCGCTTGAAGAGTCGGCATACATACCGCTGCGTACAGCCAAAATACGGCCGAGATACGAAAAGACATATTGTCAATAAGATCGATGATATCGGACACGAAAAAATGGAAAACAGATTCGTGAAAAACAAATTGAAACCTGATTCTTCCCACCTTATTATTCTCATTTTTGGTCCGACTCCAACATGCGACACCAATCCATAGATTAGGGTTATGCGACCCAACTACATACATACGTCATGGGTTACATCACATTAAACCCTACCATTACAAAAAAGTGAATGTCCCCTGCGCCTGTGTGTATCACGCCTCTAGGAACACCAAAACATCATCAACATGACTAGCCAAGCGGCCCTCAGCGTGCCCTCGGGCTCTGCCCCAGCCGAAACCCCACTATATTTAATTATCCGGTTCAGCTCCGCCACATCCGATCTCTCCCTCGACATCCCACGACCTAGCGCCGTGCGCGTCGCCGCGTTGAAACAGCAGGTCAGGCCACATTTACCAGTGGCTGACCAGACGCGTGCACTACGGTTAATTTACCAAGGGCGGATGCTAGAGGATAGCGATGTTCTCGGGGATGTTGTTAAGCCGTTGAGAGATTGTGTTCCGATAGGGTTACTCTCGGGGGAAGACGATGGCGAGGAAGACGCAGAAGAGACGGATCGGTTACTTGAGGGCGGGGCAGATACCGAGGCGAATTGGAGACGGAGGAGAAATAAAGGGAAGACACCACTTGTAACCCGACCACGAACCTATCTCAACGCCTCCCTGGGCCCCTCCTTACCCCCCGCAAGTCTCACCGCTGAAGCAACAACAGCCCACACACCAATCCACCCCGCCCGCTCCACATCACCCTCCGTCCAACCATCGACTCCGACACCCGCAGAGCCACGTGGTTTCGACCGTCTCTTATCAGCCGGTCTTTCCCCCGCAGAAGTTCGTCAACTACGACTTCAGTTCACATCGATTCAAGCTTCACGATATCCGCCTGATGCGATGCCCGATGGGGAAGCTTTGCTGGCGTTGGAAGAGGAGTGGATTGATGGGGGACAAACGGAGGCTACGGCGGGAGCCGAGGGTGGGATAGACGCTTTGGTTGATGGGGTTATTCTGGGCTTCTTTTGGCCTGTAGGATGCTGGGTTTGGATGTTGAGAGAAGAAGGGATGTGGAGCCGTAGAAGGCATTATGCCGTTTGGGTCGGAGTTCTTTTGGCTTTTTCTGTGGGCGTTTTAAAGTGTCTTGGTACGGACGATGTTTAAATAGACGGTTATACAGGTTGCGTGATTTTCGGATACCCAGGGGTTTTGTTTCTTAATCTATTTTCGTTACTCTATTCAACTATGACACAAGTAACTCCATTTTCTGAATCTACATCTACAAGTACAGCGACTGTGCCGCCACGATATCTCTCTTCAACTTGTTCAACGACTCCTCAAACTTCTTGGTCAAATCGTCAGAACCCATCACACGTGACGCCTCAGCCATTTGCCGAAGCAGCTCTTCCAACCGTCTAAAGTGGCGAATAAGTGAGCCCTCGTAGGCATCTGTGAGCTTGCTATATTATGAGACAACACGTTAGTAACCCTTGTATCACAGAAACCCATACTCCCAACGTCCAATGTGTAACTTACCAGATATCAATGAACTGTTTGCCCATGCACCACTGATAGACAGTATCCATAAGCTGGGGCTTGAGCTTAAAGACATAAGCTTCAACATCCAACTCCAATTTGCTCTCCACGGAGACCTTAGCAATCATGCGAGCCTTGGCAACAGCCTCACGGTATGGCTTGTCGAGAGCTTCCTTGAGGGGCTCAGCAGTAACCTTCTCATCAAAGACAAAGATGGACAAGACAGCAGCGCAAACCTCAGGAGTAAGTTCGTTGAAGAAACGATCGAAAAGAAGTTCAGCAAGCAGAAGCTCGTGACCTTCGGTGGAAGAAATCTCACAAGCAACACGACCCTTGAGCTGAACGACTTCGTTCTCATTAGTGAAACCAAGACGACGAAGGACACGCATGCGAGCCTTCAACTCATCCAGTTGGCCAATGGTGTTTGCCTTGACGATCTCCTTCTTCTTCTCCTTGATGTTGTCACCAAGCTTAGCCTTGGCAGCATAAGCTTCCCAAACCTCAGGCAGCCGGGGAGAGGAGTGAAGAGGATTGGCAATCAACCGCGACTCAAGAACCTCAGTCTTGCGAACAAGCTTGCGGAAAGATTCGTCATGAATTTCCATGTGCTCAATCGGATCAAGTAGGGGTAGACCGTCGGGGAACCGGCGGACAATCTCGTTAAGATGCGATTTGATGGCATTGGTGTTGGGCAGAGATTGCAGTGCCTTGGGCTTCAGCTTGATCTGGGATAGAGCCTTGACACATGTCAGAAGGCAAGACACACGCTCCAGGCGCATCTTTCCGCCTTCAGTTTGAGGACGAAGCTCCGTGGGGAATGGCAAACCAGGGTTGGTGGCTGAAGGCTCAGCAGAGTCGGCAGCTACAGGGAGCACCACGTCGACCAAGTACGCCTCCTGTGGCGGGTAGTCCTTATCACCCATTTTGGGGGCGCGGCGCTCAACCAGGTTAACGACAACACCCCAACCATAGTCGTTGCCGGCATGGAGGTTGGCATCATTAGCAGAAGCAGGGTCGAAGATGCGAACGAGACGACCCGGAGTCAAGTGGCCTTTGCAGATCTCAGGAAGTTGCATGACGGCAAGCATATCGCGCCGGTAAACATTAATTTGTTGGCGAATAGTGTAGTACTCCTTGATAACAGCTTCATCTGTAACCACAAGAGAGTCACGCTCATGCTGCATATCCATAAGATCTTTCTCAAGGGCCGGAAGAGCGGCCGAGTTTTGGAACTGGTGGAAGCAGTTACGCAGCATAAACTCGGGGGAGACAGACTCGATACGGAGCAAGTTCAGGATCATACTATAACCCAAGTAGAAGGCCGAAACGAGGCGATCGTGCTCACCAACAACAACTTGACGAGTAGCGTCAGGGTCCATAGTGTCGTCAAACAGGGTAATAACGATACCACGGGCATCAAGACCACGACGACCTGCACGACCAGACATTTGTACGTACTCAGATGCCGAAAGTGGACGGCGAGAAACACCATCAAACTTCATGACCGAAGTGAAAACGACAGTCTTGGCAGGCATGTTGAGACCAATGGCGAAAGTCTCAGTAGCGAAAAGCACCTTGATCAAAGACTCCTGGAAAAGAATCTCAATCACTTCACGCAGAATAGGGAAAAGACCCGAGTGATGGACACCGATACCACGCTCAAGCAGTGGCAACAGATTCTTGATACCGGGAAGCTCACGATCAGCCTTAGGGAGAGTTTCCATAGCATTCCGGAAGACCAAACGGACCTTTTCCCGCTCCGACTCGTCGTTGAAGCCGAACTTGGAAACCTGGAGAGCGAGAGATTCACACTCGCGCTTGGAGAAGGAGAAAATAATAGCCGGGTCGAACTTCTTGCTGATCATCATGCGAACGATCTTCTTAACGTCGGCACTGGAATCAGTTTGTTGACGACTGGGCTTCTTTTTCCCACCGCCAGAGTTGGCACTGGAACTCTGTGGGCCCGCCTCTAGCATCTTTTTCCGCTCACTGACTAACTCCAACGCCTTGGCAAAGTTTTGTTCCTTGAAGTTCTTCTTCTCGTCGACCACCAGTAACATGCAGTCACTGCCAGCGGGGTAAAAGTAGTTGCGCAACGGTGTTGGACGGAAATCGGTATACACAACATGGCAGGCTTGATGATGAATCTTAGCAATCCACTCAGCAAACTGGAATGCGTTGGGAATAGTAGCCGAAAGGAAGACGTAGCGGACCTTATCAGGAAGAAGAATGATTGTCTCCTCCCACACGACACCGCGCGTCTTCTCACGCAAGTAATGCACTTCATCAAAGATGACCCACGCAACTTCGCGCATAATCTCTGAACCACGGTACAACATGGACCGCAAAATCTCGGTCGTCATAACCAAGCACGAGGCAGTTGGATCGGTGGTAACATCACCGGTGATCAGACCGACGTCACCGAAAAGCTCTTTGAAATCACGGTACTTCTGGTTACTGAGCGCCTTAATTGGAGAAGTGTAAATGACACGCTGGTTCCGCTTAAGACACTGGGCAATGGCGTATTCAGCGACCACCGTCTTTCCAGCTGACGTATGCGCCGCGACTAACACACTCTCGTCGCGCTCAATCGAGGCCACAGAGTACGCCTGGAAAGGATCCAGCTTGAAAGGATATGTGCGTGCGGGTTCTGCTGGTGGCTTATGTTGCGAAATGGGAATGTAATCGTACGCCAGATCCGGTGGCAAAGCGACCTGATGGGCAATGTTGTGCGAAAGCTTCATGGGTCCATCCTCAGTGTCCTCCTCCTTGTTATTCGAGCTCTGGGCATCACCAGCGCCCTCCGCCGCACCTTCGACATGGCGCTCAGCAGCAGTAGAAAAGTTGTCAGCCATCACGGCCTCGCCATCCTCAATCTTCTTCTGCTTCTTGCCCGCAGGCTTTTCGGGGGTGTCATTATCATCGTCATTCGCAGCTTCGTTATCCGATTCGGCAGCAGAGGTGGGGGCAGCTGGACTAGAGGGGCTGCTTTCGTGGTCGCTTCCGCTGGCCTTGCGCTTGTGTGAGACGGCAACGCGGGTAGGGAGCGGTGTGGTTTCCTCGTCGGAACTGACGTCGGCGTCCGGAGCCTGTTCGAAGACATCGAAAAGAGCGTCCATAGTTGATGCTTGTTTGCTATAGTCGTGATCAAGGCGGGGCGAACGAGCGTGGGAATTGCTATAGTAAGTGTCGAGGCAAAGGGTAAACCGGGCACTGGAGTCCCGAGGGTATCACTCTAAGAACAACAAACAGACGAACAAACAATGTAGAAGTATGCAATAAAATGATAAGACTAAAATGAAGATAAAGGAAGAAAAACCGGTCTGGACGAAAGGGCTTGGATGACCGGTTCAGCAATTAATGGCTGTACGCAAAGTGATGCTTTCCCAAACCAAACAAAAGAAAAAAAACAAGGCCCTCTGCCAAACTCAATCTACTTTTTTTAGTGGACCCCTTCCTATCAGCCCAATGCGGCCCAAACCCTGCGATAATGTTTTGACAAACTTCAACCTAGGGTTACGCTGCGTTGCAGATTATGTAATCATCAGCGGGCAATTCTCGGGTTCTAATTGGTCGGACAGAAAAAGAGGGTCTCACGTCACCCAGGGTGGACGACCATTTATCGCCGATTTGATGCCTCAATTGAAGATTTCTATTGTTTGTCTGAATCAATTGAACTTTTTTACGACCCGCTAATTGCCCAAAATGCTGTCCGCTGTTCGTGCTCGTGCCGTCAACCAGGTCGCCCGCCGTGGCTTCTCCACCTCGCGTGCCCAGATGTCTTCGCCCTACCACTACCCCGAGGGTGCTGGCACCAACCTGCCCTTCAACCCCAGATCTAAGTGGGTTGGCCCCGGTATCATCATCTACGGTATCCTCGGCTTCGGTGCCCCCTTCGGTATTGCCGGTATGTTTTGTATCTTGGTTGGATTTGTTACATGTGGTTTTGATTCTAACGTCTTGTTTGCGACATACAGTCTGGCAGACTCACCTCAAGGGTTAAACGTCTCGACTACTTCAAGTTTTTCCCGCTGGCTGTTTATCATCATTAGAATAGATGCGCTAGTTTCTATTGTACACCATCACTTTTTATATTTTGTTAAATTCAATGTGACTCTATCGACGTATGTTCCTTACGCCCATCCACCGCGGCCGTCTTCTTCGCGCTTCCGCTGCGCCTGTCTCCCCAAAAGACCAGTCCATTGCGATCCCAAATTTGGACCACGCATTTCTAATTTCTCTTGCTGGAATCGGTCTTTCCTCTCTAACACCCTTCGGAGATACCCGTGAAGATACTGCATCCGCGGCGCACTTAACTCTGACCGGTGTTCCAGCTCGGCAAAAGCCGAGACAACGGTCTGTTCAGGCGCACATTGGTTGAAAGCTCGTACGACCCATATAAACATCCATCCGTCCACTTCTACTCCTGGGATGTGTTCGTCAAGTGACCGTAGTAGCGCCTGGAAGACACTATTGAGTTGGTCTAACGTAAATTCTGCCTCTGGACCTTGTGATGCATGGTTTGCAAAAGCCTCAAAAATACTAATAAAGATACGACCATCAAGAGGAATCTCCAGTGTGTGCATCTCATCTAAGTATTGAGCCAATTTAGGCATATTTCCCATGCGCACACCATAGTGCTGGACGAAAATTCGGAATGTCCGTACGTCCGGCGCCACATATGACGTCGACTGGTTAGCGGCCTGTAACGAGGGATGTTTGTGGGAGATACGTCCGAGCATCATGAGCACCTGTGTCACGACTCTCCGCAGTGCATAGTTGGGTGGATGCTCCGGCCGTCGGTCAACTAGGGCTTTGCTATGTTTCTTCATGCGATTGAACACATATTCAGCTGCAGTTTCCTCCATACAATTGAAGAACCCTGATATAACACAGTTGAGAACAGTAGTATCGACCACTTCGCCTGCCTCGACCAGCTCGCGATATGCTGCCCGTATTCCGTCTACGTCCTTTCTGAGGCCGTACAGCTGCAATACCGTCACTCTGTGAAATCGATTGAATGAATATCCCCGCTTGACCATCTCATCATACAGCACCTTGGCCACATCATAACGCCCACACTTGGCTGCGGCATCGAACAGCATGTTGAATGTAACTTCATTAGCCCGCATTGTCGTTGTTGATTCCATCTCCTTCCATTTCTTCAAAGCTTCGTCAATCCATGTCTGTGTGACGTTTTCCACGGTCCGTTTGGAGTATGCAATAGCGTAATTCCACTCGGCGAGGGTGAGCTGGTATCCGGCTTGAGATACATCCCCCATGAGGGCAAAGTAGTGCAGCATCGCTGGTGTGTCGCGTTTCTCGGGGATACCAAATATTCGTAGAAGTTCATGTCGCATTCGAGCTGGAATATACAACATGTAAGGGTCGGGCAAGCGGCGGTAAGTTTGGTAGATATCTCGTAAGGTGGCCTGCCCAACAAGGCCACGCCGCATATCTCGTTTATACTCTTCAACTTGGCTTTCAAGCTCCTCATATATGAGTTCAAGGTGAGGGTACTGCCCTATGGAGTCTTGGTATGTTGGTGTCTCAAAATCCGACGGCACTTCTGGATGCTCTACCGTTGCTTGATCTGATTTTCTGTCATGTCCAAGTAGGAAACTAGGGTCTTCTGGTTCGGCATGTACATCATCGAGTAGACTGAGCATGTCGTCTGCCGTGAGTTTCGGTACTTTTGGGATACTGAGGATTTGGCGGGCTCGGGAGGTTTTCTTGGTGGTCTGTTCTGATTCAGGTGGAGCTGTGTCGGCAGCTTCTGGGTGCGAAGGCTCATTGCTATCACTTGAGTTGGGAAAGTGACTTTTTGAGAAAGTGAATCCCCGGGTGGAGCTGGAGCTAAACCATGGTGGACGGTGGTGCTCTACTGCGAACAATGTTTGCCGTGCATGAGCAGGGCGAGGAAGGCCTATATTCCGAAATAACAAAAGGCGGCCGTCCGCACGAAGTAAAGTCTTCATAGATATATGATAAAGGGAAAGACGGAAAAGAAACAGCAAGATGTTATTATGATGTAGCTGCAATGTTATATGTGAAAATTAAAACCAATTAAGATCATGCATGCATGGAATTTTCAGTGCATATGGCCTGTGACAATGACGGCAATTGCCAAATATGGTTGAGTACAAGTTCTCTTATTAAGCCCTCAAAAAGGCCACCAGCCCACCGGCCAGTTTGTCTCCAACAACAATGGACTACATGAACCGTCCAGCACAATTAAAATCTCAAGACCACCTCTTACATGAAGCAACACATCGTCATCAATTAGTGCTATCTCCAAGTAAAACCAAGCAATATCCCTGCTCATCAGCATCAACCCTAACTCTGTCGTCCACCGGTTCATCCTCGGCAGAATATTTGTCGGCCCGTGAAACCCCAAATTCAACGACCGGTCTGATTGAAGCCGACCGGCCGGCGGGACTATACCGACGTCTGCGATAACCACGATTGATAAAGTATGTTTTTCTTTAATACAATCACTGCTCCATATATCCACTAACCTGCTATCTTTTTCCCCTCCAGAATGGGCCGCCAGACCCGTCCGCGCAAGGTCTTCCAGGCCGTTGCATCGCACCTCGCCAATCCCATTCTCCCCGGCCAAAAGGTCCTGCCAACGCGCCCACCGTGGTTCAACGCTCTCTTCTCGATTCCTCCTTCCGAAATTCTTACCCGGCCGGTCGCCGCGCAGATTGACCCTAAGCGCCGGCTGCCTAAGGCTGGAAAGCCTTTGCGGAATTTGTACAAGCCACAGCAAATTAGATACCCCGAAGATGCTCTCAGAGATACCTTTTACAGAGATCACCCGTGGGAGCTGGCTAGACCAAGACAGATCCTGGAGACGGATGGTTGTGATGGGCACAGAGTAGATTGGAGTACAGGAGTTAGACAAAAAGGGATCCAGTTAACGGGCGAGTGGTAAGTTATTAAAAGGTCTTTTGATTCAGTCGGTTTAGTTGCTAATACTTCTTCCTTTTTAGCGTTGTGCAACGCCAGCTTTGGCTCATGGAGAATGCCTCCCAAACCCGGGAACAAGCTTACGACATCGCCCGTCGTGAATTCTACGAAGAGCGCCGCCTCGAACAAATGGAGCGTCGCATTGCTGTCGAAGAAGCTCAGTACGTTGGTGCCTACTTCGGCAAGGACCGTCTGCAACTCGGTATGGAGCAGGAAGACCGTGCATGGAACCGCTGGAAGAGTCTTGCGCAGGTCCAGGTGGAGAAGTTGGCGGCTATGCGGTCTGTGGCAGATTCGGGTACCTCGGGGACTGAGAATGACGATTTGGGGATTGAAGAGTTGACTGAGGCGGCAGAGAGCAAGGCGGAGGATGATAAGGCTTGAGTCAAGGGACAAACTGTATTTTTATAAGCCGTTGGGCTGTGTACACAAGAATAACAACAACATCAAAGACACTATAAAGACTATAGAAGACACTTATTTGTCTTGGGGCAAGACAAGCCACCCTCCATTCTCAAGGCCATACTTGGTGGCCAACTCCTCGTGTTGTACGACGAAACGGTCCGCAATCTTCGTACGTCGGAACAACTTACCCGTCAAGCTTAACGAACTGATTCGCGCCCATGACTCTACGTATAGCCCTCTTAACTTGACTTCGGGCACTAATCCCAAAACTCTCATTCCCCAAGCTGCAAAAATCGCACAAAATCCTGTCGCGGGCCCATTACTAACTACCACATCTGCAAAGCCCAAGTCCTTCCGTCCTTCCGGACGTCCCAATAGTGCCGGGAATAGCGCCATTAAGGACCGGGCCACTGTAAATGGCACAGTTGCCAGGCCTTGATGCACTCGTCTTGCCCTGGGGACAATAACAACGTCATAAGTCCCAATTGGTTTACCGGCGAACCGTTCCGCCGTCAGACGCTCCCAGGATTGCGCGTGTGATAGGGATAGACGATCCCCTGAGGAAATCAAGTAGCGACGATGTGCCTTCGCATGCGCGGTGAATCCGTTGGACAGCATGTATAGCATCTCTTTGGTGTGGCCACCAGACCCAAGTACAATAATGGTGTATAAGGGTTTATTTCTGTCTGGTGTCACGGGAAGCTTGGACAAGGAACCCAGCAAACGAAGACGACGAATGTTAAGCTAGACAGGTTAGATTAACTACATGATAGTATATGGGAAAAAAACTCACAATTAATGAGAGGGCTGCCAGTGCTAAGAAGCCCAAGGCCATGAGAAGTGATACGCCATCGGACACGATCCAGCTAGCTGCTGAAATGAAAGCACTCGCCAAGGCAAAATAAAGCGAGTAGGCTACAGGTTCACTCACTAGGAGTGCCACATAGAAAGCAAAGCCTCCAATGAAGATAGTTGCTGATACCATTATTGCATTTGATGCTCTCCAAGGTGATCTGGTGAAAGTGGTCATCGGTGTGGGTTAAATGACAACTTGCAGTTCAACTCTAACCCTATCAAGCGCGTCAGGGTCTGTGTGCCGTAGTTACGGAGTCTGGGCGTAATGTGACCACTTCCATGGCAATGACTTCTCTGGCCGGTCACACACAAGAGACTTGGTGTCACAACAAAACGTCCTGTGTGTAGCTTCTAAAAATGAATCATTGAGACTGACTAAAGGTCATCCAAAGATTCGCATAACAGATGAACGACGACAAATGATGGATTTGAAAAAGGGAAATATTCATAATAGCCAAAGATTCCGTCCTTTTCTTCGATATCATCTTTCTTTGGTTTACCTTGCAGACTTTTCTTCCTTCGTTCTTTGACTTTGCTTATACTGCTCTATGCAGTATGAGTCTTTCTTTCTCCTTATGATGCTCTTTGCCTCTGTAGGTGTTCTACACACCACCAGGTTCGGAACAACAAGCGTGTATGTACACAAGCGAAATGCCAGTCAAAGCGTAATGACGTTTTTCATTGGCGGTCTTTGGACTGTGTGTATATGATATGTGCGGGGTTTTCCGTGGCGTGTCCGGGTTTTCACTCCCGGTATAGGATTTTTAGAGCACTTGTGACTTATTCACATGTTTCGTCTTGTCCCCGGTTTAATTGTTTGACTGAATAGGGTGGGTTAGCCACTATGATAGAAGCAGTATGTTGTAGAACCGAATTAATGAATAAAAATAAACTAGAGTGAAAGAAGGCAACGGAGCTGTCGTCGGCGAAATTTGACAGCCATCTTGCCGGACTAGAAATATGCATCAGCATACTACTGCGCCAAAAAAGATGTTTTGTTTCAGTTGTTTCTTTAGTCTTTCCTCATATGTGGAAAGGTTTGCTATCGCCCTATACATGTGGCCCCTTACTCGAGGACAAAACAGTGAGCAAGGGAGCAAGCACAAACAATATGTTGACAGCATTGTACATTCATGTCGTCTCAGCAGGGCCCTTTTCGACTCAGTCGCTTGGAGTGACACGAAACCTCCACAACAGGTACATATCTACTAAAAGAAGTGGATATAGCCATCCGCAGATGCCTTGGGACGGCTCTGTTCATCTACCGAAAGAGAATCACCAGATACCTCCGCCAGATGACAGCTTTCCCACTGTTCTGACTCCTCCTTCTGGACGAAAAACAGAGAGAAGTCATCCGCCTGCACCCAATGGACAACAAACACTCACTACATGCACCGCGGTATAATTTCGTGGTGAAGAGCTCGACTCTAATACTGGCTGCTAAAATGAACAGGCACACTACTGTCAGCCCGCCAACATGTACTATTCATATGCCCCCGCGTATCTGGCTCGACCGAGAAATCGAAGCAGATAGAAACTGAGGAAACACCCTCATGGCTATCTCATCCACCATTATAACACACTCGGGCGGCTCCAAAAATAAGCAAGGAAACACTGGGGTGGGCTGGGTCATCACTGAGTACAACGAGATTATCGAGTCGGGTCACACAGCACTCTGTATATGGGGCTAGGCAGCAAATATGGAAGCCTACGCAGCCTGTGAAGCCGTTAGACGCGCCACGAAAGTCACAGGCGCCACTGAGATCTGGCTGTGCCTAGACAATCCAAGTTTCGTGTCGCTGTTGCGTAACACAGCTATCCACAATAGCATATCATAGAAAGCCATTGACGAGACTAGACGTATTCTGGTAGACTGGAAAGACGAAGATTCTGCGAGGAAGGTATCGATGCTTTGGGTCATAGGCCATGTTACTTTGGTAGGTCATGCTGATATGGGAGCGAAGAAAGAGTGCAAGGGAATTGCCTCCGCGCCCAAGTTAAGCCTGACCGAAGCCCGGAGATGTCGCGGCACCAACTCCGCGTGGACTTTGAGAAGTGGTTGACTAGTGAGAAGAGCTACAAAGGAGATAGTGACATGTCCGGCCTACAATCCTTCCACTTCAAACACTACAGAAAGGTTGAACGAGTTGAGCTTGGCTGCAATCTGGCAGCCAACATGTGATTAATGTCGTAACAAGTTCGGTCACGATGTTAGGCCGGGTTTTCCACTCTCCGGTAAAGAAAAAGATCATGCTCATCGGTAGACATGCAAGGCGCTCAAACATCCGTGGTCTTTCAAGATTGCAGGCGAGTTATTGAATAAGCTGAAGTCGACGAGTTTCGTGGCTTCGCTTCTATATCGCAACATGGAGGAATTGCGGCCGGAGATGGAAACAACGTCTGCGTTGAGAAGGGGAAGCGGTAAAGAGGAAGGCGCGGAGCCGGGGGTTGAGGGCAACGGAGAAGACGGAGGACAGAAGGAGGAGGTCCAGGCGGGAGAGAAAGACCCGAGGGCCTGGAGTCGGAGGCTACAGAGGCGGCGGTGAGGAAGAAGGAACACCATCTGGAGGAAATGGATATGTCACAGGACCGACGTGTCGGACAGATACAAGGTTACCGTGGGGACTCATTGTTTATTCGGTTGCTGGATCGGCCGCAGGCCAGAAATACCAAGACGAGCCTGGGCCCGGCGGGGCGACTTCGAGCCATGCTGAGTATAGACCCTCCCGGGGTTTTGTATTTTTGTTCTGCTTTCCTTTTTTTTATCTTTTTTGACTTTTTCAACTGGCTCTTATTTGGGTTTGGGACAACCTCTATACTTGTACCTTCTTGCAATCTCCAATGACTCACGGGAGGATTGTGGGTGGCCATCACAATCTGGGGTTCCAACATGTCTCGAGAGTCGTCGTTTTAACAGGTAATGCAAGTAATCCTAAATGTTTGATAATGCACCAACGACAACGACAAAAAAATAGTGTGATGGCAACCAGTTAGCGCTAGACATACAAGGCGTCGGTTGGAAGCTTGTGTTTAAGGTCGTTAGCCGGCAGTGAATTCGTTTAGTATGTATGATGATAAGAATTATCAAGTGCATAAAACTTGATTGTGCGAGTTGACGCATTTGTGTAGATCAATTACTTGCTACGGATGGTTGTGTTACCTGACAAATATGTATGTATGTACATACATACACAGCGGGGAATTTGACGCCCGAGCACACGTGATCGATTCAGCGGCCTAAATTCAGGCTTATTTCAGACCACACATATTTCAAGGGAAACCAAGGGATACCCAACTCCTCAATTCCAAAGATCGAGAGATCATTTCCATCATTAAAAATAGACCAAAATGTTTGAGGTCACCCCAATATGGTTAGATTACCAGTTGGGTTGTACGGTCCTATCCTTCAACGGGATTGAAGAGGTGAGAATATTTGCATGCTAGGTGCGCAATGAATGCGACCGGCAACCATTTACTGACTGACTTAGCGGTCCGCCGGCATTGTCCACAGCAAGATTGAAGGTGATTCGAGAGAAACATGCGCAGAATACAATCGTCGAGTGATTGAAGAGTTGTCCATCAATCGTAGTTGGTGTGCATTTTGTGCTGAAATGATTATAAGTCGGATGGTTGTCAAAGGCTGTGCTGAATGTGTCAATGACCAGGAGAGCAAGGTCAACACCAGGCAGTCTTTTGGACATGTTCTTGTCAAGCCAAGCTGGTGGTCATTCGAAGACGAGGAAATCCAACGAGTACTCAACAGTCCAACTACATTTGGCCGGAATGGTCTTTCTCCGTGGCCAACTATCGTTCAGAACGACGGTAGTGACGTTTCAAAAAAACTCGGTTTTTCCTCAGATTGCCCAATATGCTTTGGTTTGACAAAACAAATATTGTCAAAGATTCATGAAGACGGCGCAAAAAGAGCAAGATTACTGCGTGTGAACACGATCAGGGAACCGTGGACTAAAGATCCCGACGGATGTAGAAATTCGTTGTTTGTAAAGATTGAGGTTGAATGGGAGCGACACAGGGGACGGAAGGGATCGATAAAGGCTTTGACTACCAATACCTCAGCTGGGTTGAGGCTATTAACAATGGTTGACGTGAATGGAGTAGACTTGTTGCCTCATAGTCTCAATCGTTGCAACCAGATGCTCCTGAAACAACAGATACAGAGCCAGTTTGAGAAATACCCCAAAGTTAATCTCGAGCAAACGGCAGGTGAGTAACTTTTACCAACTAGTACCGATTTAGTCTAACATAAGCTTATAGAGTACCCGTCATCCTTTCGCCTAATCGATGTCAATGAGAGATGCGTTGTTACGATCGGCAACAGACATATCCAGTACTCTGCCATTAGTTACAGATGGGATCCTGAGGACAAGAATATGCTCACCAAGGAAACTATGTCTGAATTTGCACGGCCCGGCTTTTTATCGTTAAAGACAATGTCCAAAACTCTATACGACTGTATGACAATGGCTCAGTTACTGGGGATCTCATACATTTGGATTGACCGATACTGCATCACCCAGGGTAATGATAAAGAAAAGGCTGAGCAGATTCACGCCATGGGCGACATTTACGCCAACTCGTACTTGACTATGATATGCGCTTTAACCGACGATATACATTCTGGACTTCCGGGTTACACCTGAGACTTTGATGGAGGCTTAAAATCACCAAGTGACGAATGCTGGGGCACCTCGGACGATATCCCATACATTCACCGCTCACTTTCAGCATGGAAAACCCGAGGATGGACTATGCAAGAGGAATACCTTTCTTCTCGTCGTCTTTACTTCACTGATTCATCTATTCTCTGGCATATAAACTGTCCAATGGTGCCATACCATCATGCAAATTTTACTGTGCAGCCAGAGTTTCGTCCCGAGTGTGAAACAGTAAACTTCATGTCAACCCGTCACCTGCTAAAAGAATACTCGACACGTGAACTTGCCTTTTCTAGTGACAGAATCAACGCAATTGCTGGTCTTTTCAAAACTCGAGGTGTTGAACATGTGTTCGGAATCCCCACTCGCTATATGCAGCATGACCTTTGCTGGTATAGGGATTGGCGGAACCAGAAGCCCGCATTGCCTGACAACCAGTTCCCCACTTGGTCTTGGGCTCACCTGTTTCTAGACATAGCCTGTTCAGTTTCTGAAACTAGGAATGAGCGGTTAACGTCTACAATATTGCATCCCCTGACCTTACCACGAAAGCGAATCCATTTAGCGCGGCAAATG
>LCZG01000009.1:127605-174120 GCA_001483325.1 Huntiella savannae | reverse complement strand
CTTTCGAGCAGCCAACTTCTCATTCGAGCAAGAATTCGGCCAATCCGACCTAATGATGACATCAATTACGATGACACCGCATCGCACAACAAGCGCCCCAAAGTTTTGGCAATTCAACTAGGGCGATTGTCATATCTTGGCTATGAAATAACTATCCATTCTATCATGATTGAGCCTTTTATTCCGCTAGACGATGTCATCGGTGGCAACGCCATCCACGCTCGACGTATAGGCTATATTGAGAGCAAGGGCACCGGTTACTTTCATCAACTCCCCAAGATCCGCCCAATGGCTATCCAGACGTTGACAAGATTGAAAAGACAACGTATCGACAGGTTCCTAATTCAAAAGAAATCTTGCACTAAGTTGACCTGGCGCTTGGCATCCGAACGTTCCCCAACTTGCTTACAGCGTCAACAATCCATCTCTCCAGAGAACCCGGGGGGTATGGATACAACAGTGGCTCGAGTACTGCCAGCGGAATTCCCAAAGGAACACTGGTTTTTCAAGCGGATGTATCGTCGTTTTATTCTACGTTCGCTCTCCTCGGAGCAGGTGGTATTCACAGGTGGAGTGACACCGGAACGTCAACCCGAGCGTAAGCTGTCTAGTCAAGGCACTAACCGCCGTGTAACCAACAAACAAAGGCCAGTACTTCGGCCCTTTTTTGGCCATAGCCCTATGAAAGACTACGGATCATTTCAAACTGTTATTTTACATTGAGCTTTCATTTAGATGGGAGGGTACAGTGGGCATTTTAGGCACGTAAATATAGCAACTCCTCATTTCACCGAACCCATCTGGTGAGCTCGAAGATCATCTGCCGGAACTCTGGCAATAACGAGGAATACTCAGTACTCAGCTCCAAGTTTACGTTGTTAACAGTAAAACTCTGAGTGTTAGTCAGCGTACGGGCTCGTTTCATGACATTAGAATCAAGCTACTTGGGTTCAAATACCTCAAGTCGTTATACTTATAGCCGATGCTTCCTGACTACTTACTCAGCCGAACAGTCGCCGCGGTAGTCTTCATACGTTCGTATTGTCACACATGCAAGCTCTCGACAGGGGTTCTCCCAGTTCTATACTAAGCCCTACCCATAATACCAGCCAGCTGCCCACAGATGTCAAACGGCCTAGGATCAATTCCCCTCCCAAAAGGAAGGCACCCGGTCCTCCATGGCATCCGCAGTTTTCCCGATACACTACGTTATCTACGGGAGCAGTTACCGCTCTCAGTTAACTGAACGACCACCCAGTAGTAATATGAAAACTCCGTGAAGCCTATTTCACCCAAAACCACCTCCAATATCCCAAAATGGTCCCGCCATTAACCCTTCTTGGCCGCCACGCCGTCATAACTGGTGCCAGCGGCTCCCTTGGCGTCGCCATCTCCCGCACTCTAGCCACACAAGGCGCCACTCTCTCTCTCCTCGGACGCCGCTCCGAACCCCTCCAATCTCTCGTTTCGTCGCTCCCTACTCAATCTACTGCTAGGCCTCACGAAATCCACCTTGTTGATGTGGCTGATGGCCCTGCTTTCAAAAACGCTGTAGCGGAGATCACCAAGGGACAAAGACCGGTGGATATACTGATTAATGCAGCGGGTGTAGCACAAAACCGGTTGCTTTCGGGGCTGGATGAAGAGGAAATTGGGGCTTTGGTGGGAACGAATTTGACAGCGTCGATTTTGGGATGCAAGTATTTTGGAAAGGCTTTGATGAGGGCTTCTAAGAATAACGGCGATGGTCGGTTGATGTACAATCTACTGTGTAACCCCGTAACTAACGTCTTAATAGCTGTAATTGTAAACGTATCAAGCTTATTAGCAGTCACTGGTGGGCGTGGGGCTTCGGTATACGCCGCTACCAAAGCCGGTGTACTCGGTAATCACTTCCTCTCAAGCAAGTAACTTGCCATAACTAATCTTTTCAATCCTTAGGTCTCACTCGTTCACTAGCGGCAGAACTCGCCCCGCGGATAAGAGTCAACGCTCTTCTCCCTGGCTATATCCAAAGCAAAATGGTAGAAGGTATGTCATCATCTTTATCTAATCTAACAAATACTGACTCTAAAAAGAAATTGTCCCAAACACCTCCGACGCACTCACAAAAAAGATTCCTCTAGCTCGTTACGGTACACCACAAGAAGTGGCTCACGCAACCCTCTTTCTCGTGGAAAATAGATATACCAACAATTGTGTACTTAACCTCGACGGCGGGCTCAGTGTGGGGCAAATTTAGAAATATATTCAAATACCTAAGCTATGTCATTTATGTGCTCATTATGTCCAAGCGACATATTTGCCACAGACACGCCTTGGGCAATTTCTACTTCATCGCCATTCTTGTTACCATCCAAAGAAACTGGCCCAGACTCCGCATCAACTTCTTGAGTCTTGGCCTTCTTGGGCCCAGCTGCTTCTTGAATGTCGTCATCGTCATCGTCCGCGTGTGGACGCTTGACTCCAACAGGCGCTGAAGCCCCACACACTTCAATGAGATCGTCGTCGTCGTCGTCGTTGGCTTGCACGGTCCCTTCTTCTTGTGGTGATGGAGTAGGCGCTCTTGGTTTAAGGTTAATACGGGTATCAACAACCGCCGCCACAAAGCCCAGAGTTGCATCCGGAGTGTGCGTGAAATGGAGAACCACATCTTGGCGAGTGTTCTCGTCCGATTCATCTACTATTGTTACGATGGAGTTGGTTCGGAGCCCTACAAATATTGTGTTAGTCACCGAATGCAGCCCGTAATGATTACGTGTAACTTACCTATATGCCCCAGACTAAAGGATAGATCAGCTTCGTCGTCATCGAACTCATACAAAATGATGCCCTTATCATCTATGAGAGAAAACTCATCCCCATACTCCAATTTTGTTTTGATAATTTCGGAAATCAAGCGCAGCAATGATGTCTGTTCCAGATCACACTCAATGGCAAATGACTGTGGCACACAGACTCGGCAATCCGGGTTCACTGTCCTTGGGACGTCTGGAGCCAGTAATCTGTCCGGAGCAAAAGGCGTCAGAAAAACCTCTTTAACCGATCCTGTTGGGACTTGAAGTATTTGATAAGCCTGTAAAATCACTACTCCGGCAGTGATAGCATTGGTGGTGGCAATAGCCGGGATGATGTTTCCAGCCATTTGTTTGACATCGAATCGAGATTTCATGTCAATCCCAAAGATATGCGCCCGGAGGTTGGCAGCAGCCGTAACAAAGTTAAGTGTATCTTCGTCATCTTTGTCAAAGTGGATTGCCAAGTCTTGGGGGTTAGTACTCGTTTCCGCGAGTAAACGAGCCTTGAATTTGGCCATTGACGTTTCCAACATAGCCAAGTTCTCAGCTAAAGTCCAGGGACGTTGATGTGGTGGAGTTGGCACTAAACCCGCCATAGCCTGGTTGCTATCTTTCTTCAGTTTTTCATACTCAAGAGGAACTGGCTTACGCTTGCCCTTCCACATTTGGTCCATGCTCATCAGTCGTTCAATGTCCTTCTTGAAAACCTTTTCGAACATCATTGGTACCAATTCATCATCTTTTACGAGAGCCCGCAGCCTCTTGAGAGCCTGGCTTTCCTTCTGCAGCTCTTCAATTTCAGCCGCATTGTTGGCATCCTGGGAGTGGTCGAAAGCGGACGCGTCCTCGCTCTCGCCATAAATCTCCTGGAGAAGATAATTCTTGGCCCATACAATGCAGTGAATAGGCTGGCTTGGGGTACTACGAATCGTACACACGGGGAATGTCTTTGGCGTCTCTTTGGGCGAGCAATCGTAGCAAGCTGTTTCTCCTCTTTTGATAACCTGGACTTGCCCATTGAAGCCAGTAGTTCCACTCTCAATCAATGGCACTTTAGCTGTTAAGCACATGCGGTTGACATATCGGCGAGCATCGAGATTGTCGAGCGCATTGAAGACAATGTCGAACTGCGAAAACCATTTGACAGTAAACTTGTCGTCCTTGATGTTTGCATGGTGTGCTGTGATGGTCGCTTCCGGGTTGAAACGTTGGGCCATGGCCTTGGCTACCAGCGCCTTGCTTTGTTTTATGTGCTCATGGCGGAAAAGAAACTGGCGATTCAAGTTGGAAAGGTCGATTGTGTCGAGATCAACGATGTGAACGTCCATGAACCTGCTCATGAGAAGGTTCTTGAGAAGCTCGCAGCCGATACCGCCAGCGCCAACCATGAGTACTTTGGCCTGTTGTGGTACCATAGGGGTTAGCCTGAATCAGGGACCTTGCTACTACTGCCCATTGCGATTTTCCATGGTAGCTTTGTATTATAGGCGTTGACCTCTGTATTTCCAGAGTATCATGTACAAACACTTACATTCTTGATCCGGCGGTAAAGATCTCTCCCCAGCACGGTTTTGACGTGGTTAATGGTTTCTTCTTCACGGTCAATCTGGTTGAGTTCAACCCAAGTAGGACTGATGAGATCAGCCCGCATGCTTTTGATAACCTGCACCATCTCCTGCAGAGGAAGCACCGGCTCCTCGATACTTGAGTTCGCCATGTTTACTTTTGTGTGGTATAAAATATTAGTTCGGATGGGAGTGTCGCGAGTCAAGCTATAAAGTGCTTGGTGGTAGCTTTTCTTTGGAGGGGCTACAGGAAAATAAGTATCCGGCTTTCAAGGATCGCGCGGCCGTGAACGCGCAAAGTTGATCGATCGTCGGGAACTTTAATGGATGAGAAATAAGGCCAAAAGGAAAAGAAAAAAGGCGAAAACAGATATCCAGCAAATGTTTGCGATACTATTTATGGTGGGATTACCACTGGATCTATGTGTGTTTAATTGGATGATCAATTCATAAAATCTTATTCAAAAGTTTACGTATAAAGGTGCTTGCAATCCTATAGCAAAAGCTCTTTGGTCTTTGCTGGCTGACATCACTCAATCCAGAAACCGTAACAACCCAGAAGCAGCCCTTAAACCCCAAAGGATCAAAAAGATCTAGCGCCACAACTCACGATGACGCCACATATCAACGCCACACTTGTGTTCCGACGCAGATCGACAAAGAAGCCCGACTACCGACGTTGAAGAATATCAGACGTCGTTACCATATTATGAATCAAGATTTGTTGTAATTTTTATGCTCTTGTTGACTTGTAGGGTGTCTAGATGCTGGCCAGGCTTTGCTGTTGTACACAATACTATACAGTCCATCCTCGAAGCCACCGAGAAGGTTGTTGATAATGCCGTCTCTCTCGTCCCTTGGCATTCACACTATATCGTTCCTCTACTGCAAAAACAAGCCAGATGGGTTGTCTTCCTTCCACACCTCATTGATGCCTATATAATATGTATTAGCAAGTGACCAGATGTTTGCCGTGAGGAATAACCTACGCTTCATGCAGTTTGGACACAAACGGTGCATTCTCTTGGTTCGGCCACATCCGGGGCATGTGCACAGCGCGTTCATATCTTCCAGCGCCTTTCCAGCCATTTGTCTATGTCTCTTCTTCATGTGGGAAGTTTTCTTCTTAGGCACAGCCTTGAGGATACCCTCCCAGATGTCCTGGAGAGAAGGTAAACGGATGTTGAAGCCGGGAAGAGGAATTGCTATTGAGGGAATCATGGGGAGCGACATGCGCAAGATCTGGTTGGAAATAGAGACAGCGAAGAGGGGTTGCGCCGACAAGCGCGGAAGAATAGAGGCCATGGAGGCCATGCGAGCTGGGGCGGAAGCCATGATGTATATAATGGGTGTAAAGATCGAGAAGTTCGTTGTCGAGGTTATGTACCCAATCGGAAGTCGATAAATGCACCGGGGTTGGATTTAACAAATCTGACGTCGTTGACGTTGAGCTAACATTTTGGTGATAGATTCTTACGGACCCACAAATTTGATAACTATAAGGGTTATCGTGGTCATTTATAGGGTTGCTCACCGCAAAACATGCGACAAACCAAGGACTATCTCCAATATTTCGTTTGTGGATTGTTTAGTTAATTCTTGCCAATATAATACACATTGACCAACTGATCACTGCAGCTAACCCGTAGTCTTGGGAAAGAAATTAGATCTTTTAACCCGCCAAAGGGGAAGAGGAACACATCAAGGAAGATGAAGAAGCTCGGTTGACCCCTGGAACTAGTCCAATCCATAGCTCCAAAGCTGCCGCTTCATTACAGGACAGAACACAGGAATGGAAGCTTTTTAAGAAAGACAGCCATTTTGGTACGGATATGACAGCTTGACTACACGATGAAAAATAAACGCCACTTGTTGCTAGTGATCAATCACGGATGGCTGCTCAATGTGGATGTTCATTTACCGTAGCACCAAGGCTGTACTGCCTTGCACTCCTGCCCATCAAATAGCCCAAGCAGAACACCAGGTATTTACCAAAACACCTGGTAAGATTTACTGGTCCGGCCCCTCTGTTACCGCAAGGACTACCCCCCGGAGGAGCGCTGACAGGTCTCCTGTTGACTGTAATTATGCCCCTGGAGCATATACTGGCTTCCTCCTTTCTTTTATTTTGTTTGCCCTGTGCACTTCGCGATCGACCCAGTAGCTATAGGCCTCTATCTCTCGCTCTTCTTTCCTTTTGCTTACACGCGGTTTCTTCCATCTATTTTCTTCTGTCGTCTACCGTTTTTTTTCTTTAATTCTTAACTCGCTTGTTGCATCGACACACGAAGAGAACGATTCACTCGGTCCTCAGTTCTCATCCGCCACTTGTTGCCACAATTACATTCATTCGTTTCTATTTTTCCATACGTCTCTTTCGCGATACCCCCTTTTAACGCCACGCCACGCTCACGTTAAACCACTAGAAGGAAGTCTTGCATCACGTAAACCCCCTGCTGTTACGGTGCATTTCTTCTTCACGTCTTCCAAGACCAACAACAATCCAGTTCAATAACCAACGAATCGACTCGGTCGTTTTTACAATTACCCACATTCATTAATCATTCACAATGGCCACCACCATCTACCCCAACAGCCATGTCGGTTTCGACAGCATCACTTCCCAGATCGAGAAGAAGCTGTTGAAGCGCGGTTTCCAGTTCAACGTCATCTGCGTTGGTATGTAAATGTGTAGGATAGTGAATACTCACGACATTAGCTAACCAAATGCTTTTTACCCGCCAATTAGGCCAGACTGGTTTGGGCAAGTCTACTCTTGTCAACACCATGTTCGCGTCGCACTTGATTGACTCCAAGGGTCGCATGCAGCCAGATGAGACTATCCGTTCCACCACGGAGATCAACGCTGTTTCCCACATTGTCGAAGAGAACGGTGTCCGTCTTCGCCTCAACATTGTCGACACTCCCGGTTACGGCGATCTTATTAACAATGACCGCTGCTGGGACCCCATCGTCAAGTACATTAAGGACCAGCACTCCGCCTACCTGCGCAAGGAGCTTACGGCTCAGCGTGAGCGCTACATTCAGGACACTCGCATCCACTGCTGCCTGTTCTTCATCCAGCCCTCTGGTCACACTCTTAAGCCCCTCGACATTGTTGTTCTGAAGAAGCTGTCTGATGTCGTCAATGTCGTCCCCGTCATTGCCAAGGCTGACACTCTTACTATGGAGGAGCGCGAGGTGTTCAAGCAGCGCATCAAGGAGGAGTTCGCCTTCCACAACCTGAAGATGTACCCCTACGACAACGAGGAGTTTGACGACGAGGAGAAGGCCATGAACACCCAGATCAAGGTGAGTTTTGGAAACATTGAGTAAAACACAACGTGTTGGATTTGTTGCTAACCACGCATTTCATTATAGGATCTCATTCCTTTTGCTGTTGTCGGTTCTGAGAAGAACATCATTGTCAACGGCAAGCAGGTCCGTGGTCGCCAGAACCGCTGGGGTGTGATCAACGTCGAGGATGAGGCCCACTGCGAGTTTGTCTACCTCCGTGATTTCCTTCTCCGTACGCACCTCCAGGATCTCATTGAGACCACTTCCCAGATCCACTACGAGACTTTCCGTGCCAAGCAACTGCTTGCGCTCAAGGAGAGCAATGCCCAGGGTAGCCGGCCCATCAGCCCTGCTGCCGACCGTGGCATGAGCGGCAACTCGCAACGGCCCGCTCCCAACGGGTACTAGCGTGAACCCTCTGGACGCGAGACAGTTGCCATGTCTGCCTTTTGAGTCAAGCAAGTCTTTGAAGTCGAGTAAAGCCAGTCCCTCCGCAGGAGGAGGAAGAGCATGAGGGTGGAAAAGCAGACAAATAGGGCAGTCAAGTAGTTGTTAGAGATGGCTCTCGCAAGGTTTGGACGAGTCACATTTAATGCGGTTGTTTTTTTGTTGTTTCTGTGCTTGTTTCGGTTATCTTGTTTTCTGTTTTGGTTGTTAGTGTTTGTTGATGGGGCGGAATAAGATGACTATGGGTTATTTATTTAGTGAAGAAATGTGACTTGGCTTCCTGTGTCTTGTCCCATTTCTTCCCTTTGATCTGTTTTTGTCTTTGCTTTTTGCCTCCCGTCTCTGGCTATTCATTGGTATTTCGCTTTTTTATATCTTTTTTTTAGGAGTTGTCTTATCTTTAGCGGTTTTTGTTTTCCTCGCTCATCGCTGGTTCTTTGTTCATTACACATTACATACACTACTCAACACGGTTAACCGCACTACTAGAATTGAAATGTCTCTGATTAAAAAAGCACGTGACTAGTGAATGAATTGATGGAGGAAGCTACGGAAATGTGAATCGCAAGGCGAAATCTATCGAAGAAGATGCACCACATGCGATCAAATACAATGGCCATCACCCGAAAAAATACACACACTACAAACCGGCAAACCAGAATAAACTTTGGTCAAACCCGTCCACATGTAGCCAAAGAGTCTAAATCGCCATCTCTACCACGATCCCGCCAACCGACTTCTGCACCGCCAGAGACTCCCCAAATCTGCGAAAAAGCCGACACAGTTGAATGGCAAGCAGCCGAGCAACTGGATATAACCGAAGTCGAAAGATACTGGAATGGAGTTGTACACGGCAGTTTGGCAGAGCGCATTCACCTTGACGGGGTGAGTTGTGCAGAGAAAGTATTGAGATATTTTGATGTCTGTGAGAAATATGGGGTTTGTGATTCTCGTTTTTATCTTATCTGATGAGGCTTGTTTCTAACGTTTTTGGTAGCCTTGTGTGGGGATTAAGAGAAGTGTGAGGTGGCAGAGGGCGAAGAGGTTGGGTTTGGAACCGCCTTTGCCGGTTTTGGCGGCGGTGGTTTTGGAGGGGAGAGAGAGAGCGGAAGATGCTCATGTTGACATTCTTTTGAACCCGAGGTTGGATGGGAAGACTTGACTGTAGGTATATAGGTCTTGGTTTAGTACCAGACACTACGTGTACGGTGGTGTGGAAGGGTCTCCTGACCGGAGGCTTCAAGAGCCTTCATGGTGTCGTATAGATAGAAATCTATGAGGACAGCGTTGATTTCCGCTTCGGGATGTTTCCGGCGGATCTCACGTAGGATTAACTCTACACACCAGATACTAGCAGCCCGAATTTGCATTTCGTAGTTGGATTTACTCTCGATGATTTCTTTGCCTGTGACTTTTGCAAATAGTGGTGGACTGTACATGAGACATCCAAACGTACTCAAGATCTGTGGCACACGATAATCGGCGAACATGGTTAGACGGTCAATATCGTTGAACTCGCCATAGCCCTTCCCTCCAAAACACGCCCATACATCCGCAACGAGAATCTGCGCACGCTTCAAGAACCGGATAGGCTCTTTCCGCCGAGGCCACTGAGCTTCATCACGGAAGCAGGGGAAGCGGTCAGAGAGGATGTTGACCAGTTGGGCGGCAGACTTGTCGGCTGAAGAGATCAGTTTGACGAAGCTACATTCGTAGTCTTCGTACATGACTGTTCCGGCTTCTCGGAGAACGGCAAGTCGCGCGGAGAGCATGGGGTCTTCTTCTGAAGTGGCGGAGCGGAAGATGTGGCGCATTTGAGTGAGGGTTAGTTCGTCTTCGGATTGCCAGTAGTCGGGAGACGTTATGGGGATATCTAGAGGTTGTTAGGGTTGGACGGGTATCATAGGGAGTGTGTTTTCTTACCTTCATCTAGGGCACGTTGAAGAGCAGCTAGAAGAGCAGAGTAGCCTGTCCATCGACGACCACGGTACTCAATGGAGAATCTTTCCTTCTCACTCTTCTCACTCCAGAAGCAAAAGTTGAGTAAATCCATGGTAACAATGAAAGCCAAAGTTGACTCATCGCGTGCTTTGGGGTGAAGCTCATGGTCACCCCATGAATCCGTCGAGAACTTCTTCAACGTCATCTGTTCGTAGATCTTGTCTGCTGCCCGCTTGGTCGATTGCATGTCAATTGACACATCGATGCTGTCGTTATAGACATATTCGACGGAGGAGAGAACACCCGTGTCGGGGACCGATGAGGCGGCTGGCTTGCCGGAGATGTGTTGGCGGAGAAGTTCCAGGAGTTCGGGGTCTGCTTCGTCGTCTGACATTTTTTATGGTGAGATGAGATGAGAGGATATGTGGTGGGGGTGTGCTTTGATCTGGGGATCTCTTGCAGGAACGGGGTTGAGCGTCGATTAAGTAGGCGGGATGTAAGAAGATTTTGCAAGAATTGCTTGTGAAATGTCACGTTCGTATGAATTTATGTCTACGTACGTATTCAACTGTCTTTCACACACACATGACAACATGAGCCAGCCCCTTTCTGAGTAATTTCACATTTCATCCATCCTATCTAGCTGGATCAAGAACCCTACACAACCCTAAATAGCCCCACCATGACGAAATCGTGAATTGAATTCGAGCTGTAGCTGCAGGACAGGCATTTTGTTAGTGATCGTTAGTTGCGACGAAACCGACTAGGCCTTGTTGATCGACGCATTTCTTTTCTTTCCGCTTTGTTCCTGTTGCTTGATATAGTTCATCAGGATATAATAATATCACAATGGTGCGTTGGACTTAGTCAAAGGGCTGGCTACTGTACATTGGCTGACAGAACTTAAATAGAGCAAACAATACCTCACTGCGCATTCTATCGAGAATGGTGAGTCTAGCTAGTCATAGTTCAAGCCCGAACCTTTATACTGACGACCGCTTCACCAGCCCATCTCACTGATATCTTCGCTATCGCTGTAACGCCCAAAACCATCCTATCTGCCAGTGGTTCTTCTTCCATTGCTATTCACGACACCACGAAGCCCGAATTCCCTCTTCTTCAGACCCTTAAAAACGCCCACCCCACAGGATGCCATCACCTCGCCACTTCTCGTGATGGTCGTCTTGCTGCATCTGCTTCGTTCTCGGGCGACCTCAAGGTGTGGAGATGTGACAATGATACCCTTGAGTGGAAGTTGATGACGGCCTTTGCTGTACCGGGTACACCGGAAAGTGGAACAACGGGTAAGGGGACTGGAATTTGGGCTGTAGCGTTAAGTGAGGATGGTGGGTACATGGCGGCGACCACTATGGACTCGAGAGTCTTTGTTTGGAGAGCTAGAGATGGTGTTATGGAGGTTCTGCATGTGTTCGATGGGTTCAATGATTCGTTTGCCAACTGTGTGGCTATTTCTGGAAATGGAAAGTTCCTGGCTACAGGGCACCAGAACGGTTCTTCGTATGTGTTCGATACGGAGACTGGTCGCTTGAAGTATTCCCTTTCTAGTAAGTTGATAAAAGTTCCTTCAGTATCTTTGATATTGGTTGTCTAACAGTATGAACCTTTTAAAGGTCTGATCCGGCCAATTCGCGCCGTTGCCTTCTCCCCTGGCGCTACTCTCCTTGCCGCTGCGGGCGACTCCAACACAATTGCTCTTTATGACGTTTCCCATGGTGAACACGTCGGCAATCTCGGCGGCCACACTGCTTGGATCACCTCCATTGATTGGAATTCATCGGGCGAGTACTTGGTAAGCGCATCTTTGAATGGGCGTGTCAAGGTGTGGAGTATAGATCGTCTGGATTGCGTTGCGACCCATAATGAGACGGATGACCCTCTTTGGGCGGTGCGGTGGTTGCCAAAGTTGGGGCGGAATGAGTATTTTGTTTCGGGGGGAGCTCACAGAAGTTTGACTTTCTACAGAGAGGCTACGGGAATTTGAGTGGAACATATAGGTTTGACAACTTGGTGTTAAGACCTGTTGGCGGTGTTGCAGGATAAGTCTTGGATTGTATTGGCGTAATGGCGTTATGGGATTTATGGATAGTGATTTGGTTTGGATACATCACGATTGAAAAACCTCTAGGCAACTTTGCGTATGGATTCCTATTGAGTTGGGTATGCATCACTAGTCTTGGCTTAGGGCGTATTGTATAAATACAAGCTGTAAATGGCACACTGTTGAAAGTGAAGATAAGAAATGGTTCGTGGACCGCTAAACGGTGGGTTGGTTTCCTTGCTGGACTGGAAGATGAATGGGGTCATGTTTAAAGTGTACGCCAACTAATGTCATCATCTTGAGTACTTATGAAGAGATGCGATACCTTGGTGATTTCAATGTATGATCTACAGAATTGAAGTCCTGCCAACAAATTACAATACCACATACATACGTAGATTCCTCTCCTGAAGAAGTCCGTGTTACTTACCGCTTCTTCATGGAGCCTTTTGAGGTATGTTACACAGCCAGAAAGACGACAACTCCGTTGAGACTGCAGAGGACCGACCACGTTGTATATGACATAGAAGGGCCTATGACCTAAGAGTTTTAATGCGATATGGTGAAAGTAACTGTGACTTTCGGGGCTACAAATAAATCTGGTCTAGATAGAAAGTTGTCAAGTTGACGGAAGTAAACCTCGCGCTGGGATATACCGTCCGGAATAACATGATCAATGCAAACTAGTAGTTGAAATGTTGGTGGGTTGTCTCTGAAAGGGTGGAAATACCGGGTTTCTTTGTTGGATTACATAGCGAGTAACGCCTCGGCGATCCATATGTCGAGCGTATATGACTGTGCCACGAATCCCGCCATGGCGTGTAATATCTTGGGGCTTGGTCAAGCAACTATGTTGGCACGGGATATCCAGAACTCCCGTATATCTGGATGAGCCCAAGAACAAGTAAGAAACTGGTTATTGAGAATCATAGGCTTTCCAGTGTTACCCCAAGCCCATTAGCACAACCCATATTGAATATGGCGGGCGGAAATCTCAAAAGCATGCTCAATCACCCGAGTTTTCGAAAGACCAGGATTGCGTTAATTCTATCTCGAGAAAAAGCAAGTTCATGGGTAGAGAATTCTGTAATCAGATTAGTAAGAGGTTTCGGCTTTTGCGTGATAAATTCTGGCTGACATCTACATACCTTCTCTGTGAAATTTACGGGGTGGTATAAAATCATTGGACGATTGTGATATGCCGTCACTTTCACAGCCACTTGACTTCAGCCCTGGGGCTTTGATACAGTGAGCACTATGTGTGAACATATCACTTAGCTGTGCAACATGGCGCAGATAGGCGGCTTACTATGGATTTATTTTTGCCTAGGAAATATGTGCACATTCACTTCTCTGCGGCAGGTGATTGTCTGGAAAGCCTCCCTTGAGGATTTATCTTGGGGATACATAATTCAGGGGCAATCAAGAAATTTCCAATTCATTAATTCCCGAACTATTTGAAACAAAATCAAAATGTTTGAAGTCGTTATCTGGAAGGGTAGCAAGGGAAGCTTTGGGGCCTTATCATTTAACGTCGCTCAGCAGGTGAGATTCTCCGCATGTTTCGTGGTCACAGAATTTAAGATAGAACCATTTACTGACTATTCTAGCGGCCCGGTGAAATTGCCCATGATAAGAGTCAAGGCGATGAAAAAGAAACATGCGCAGAATACAATCGGCGAGTGATCGAGGAAGTGAGCATAATTCGGAATTGGTGTTCATCTTGCGCTGAAATGATTATTAGCATGATGGTTGTAAAGGATTGTGCTAAGTGCTTGAACTTTCAAAGAAATGCAGCCCATAATAGACATGTCCACCAGTGCAAACTCGGCGAGTCAGATTGGTGGACATGCAATGACATGGAAATCCAACAAATACTTAATAGTCCAACTGAATTTGGGAAGGATGGTCTTTCTCCGTGGCCTACTACTATTAACAATACCAACGGAAGTGGCTTAAAAAGACTCGGTCTTTCTCCAAACTGCCCTATCTGCTTTGGATTGGCAAAAAGGATATTGTTGAAAATCGGTGGACATGGCGATAAGAAGATAAGACTGTTACGAGCGCATCTCATCAACAACCCGGGTTCGACGTCGGGACCGTCCGGATGTAGGAATGTATTTCTCATGGTAGTTAATGTTCGATGGCAGAGACAGGAGAAGCATGGTAAGGCTGTGTTTGGTAATGATTGGGTTGAGTTGAGACTGTTTCCAATGGCTGATGCTAATGGGCCGGATCTGGTGCCTCACGAGCTAAACCGTTGTAATTTGGTTGTTTTGAAACGACAAATACACAGCCAGTTCAGACAATACCCTGATAAATGTCTCGAACAGACCGCAGGTAAGTAGTCTCAAAAGTATGTGCCTATCAAGTCTAACCTCTGGACATAGAATACCCGTCGTGTTTCCGTCTAATTGACGTCAACCAGAGATGTGTTGTTAAGATCGGAAACAGACATGTCCGATACTCTGCGATGAGCTACAGATGGGATGTGAGCGACAATAACATGCTCACTCAAGAATCAGAGTCCACATTGACTGTACCTGGCTCTTTATCCTTGAAGACAATGAGCCAAACGTTATACGACTGCATGACAACAGCCCGGATTCTTGAAATTCCGTACATCTGGATCGATCGATACTGTATCATGCAGGGTGACGAAAAAGAAAAGGCTGAACAAATTCATGCCATGGGAGATATTTACACTAACTCCTATCTGACCATGATATGCGCTCTTACTCGCAACATACATTCTGGACTCCCGGGTTGTACTCGAGACTTTGATGAATACTTGGAATCACCAAGATCTGATGGATGCTGGGGCACTGCAAAAGATACCCCATACTTGACGCGGTCACGGTCAGCATGGCAACGCCGCGGGTGTACAATGCAAGAGGAATACCTTTCTCCTCGACGACTCTATTTTACTGATCGGTCTATTTTCTGGCACATAAACTGTCCAATGGTGTCGTATCATCATACGGATCTCACACAAGAAGTAGAGTCCCGCCCTGAATGCACAACATTGACACAGAAGTCCATCATGGGCTTGGTCGTCGAATACTCTGCCCGGGAACTTTCCTTTCCCGGAGACCGAGTAAACGCGATTTCTGGTCTTATGAAAACTCGAGAGATTGACCATCTTTTTGGGATTCCCGTCCGTCACATGCAGTATGGTCTCTGCTGGCAGGAACACTATGGGAAAAAGACGCTTGCTATCTCTAGCGGTCAGTTCCCTACTTGGTCTTGGGCTCATCTGTTCCAAACGGTATGGTGGATGTATCGTCCTAGTATAGTTTCTTGGTTCAACTGTAAAGTATTACACGCCTTGACTCTGCCACAAAAGCGAATCGCCGAGGCACGGAAAATGGGATTTCTCTTGGCTGAGTTAAAGGGCCTTTCTGAGAGTCAACTTCTCATTCGAGTCAAAACCCGGCCAATCCGATCTGGCGATGATATAAAGTACGATGACGGTGGATCGGGCAAGCACGGCTCAACACTTTTGGCGCTTCCGATGTACCGATTCTTGGACTATAGAAATACCATTTCTATCTTTTCTATCGTGGTTGAGCCTTTTACTCCGGTAGATGACGTAATTGACGGTAGCGTCATATACGCTCGACGTGTAGGGTGTCTTTTGACAGAAACCAAGTGTACTCGCTCCTTGAATCAAGTTGCCAAAATCCGACCAATGGCAATTCAGACTTTGACACGATTAAAGAGGCAACGTATCAGCAGTTCCTTAATCCGAAGGAAATCTTTGATCAAGGTGAAGAGGTGCACAATGTCTGATGCACCGGGAGAGCGGATACAGAACCATGAATCCATCTCGCCCAAGAACAAGACCTTCATGAAACAGAGATTTCGTTCTTTGATTTCACGTCTCTCATCATCTAAACGGAGATTCCGTTCTTTTACGTCGCGTTTGTTCTCTTTAAAGCGGAAGTCGCGATCTTTCATTCCACGGTTGTTCTCTTCGGAGCAGGAAAAGTGTATAGATGAAGTGTCCTGGGACCATGACACCAGGCCGACGGGGGTTCGTCTGAATACTGCCCGCCGTGTAACCAGAAAACGAAGGCCGGTACTTCGGCCGTTTTTCGGTTGTGACTCTTTCAAAGACCAGGCTTTATCATTCCGGGTTATTATTTTACATTGAGGGCATTTTTTCTGTAACTGTGGTTTCTCGTCGGCCTATAATCAATAGACACTTTCGATAGTCTGTGTTAGAACTGTTGTGCTACAGACTCTTTTGTGGTATATATCATTCTATTGGATAACGCATTCGAGTGTGATGAGTGAGTTTGATATTTTGTAATGATGTCGTACAGAACCATGACTACTAGGTTTCAAAGTTGAAGACCTCTAGTTGACTTGCCATCAGAAAACACTTTGATCACTTGGTCATGTTAGTGTACAAGTATCCCAGTTTATACTAACACATTTAGTAGGGTTATTCAAGTGACATTCCACAGGGATACAATCACGTGTATTTCATAACCGACGTCTAAGCGCGTAAAACAATGGCAGGATAAAGATGTTTGTTCACAAATTACGGGGATACATCGGTCATGATACTCCTTTTTAATTCCTCACTTTCGTCAGTTTTGATTTGAATGAAGCTAGACTAGCTTGGCCTCAAAAAGAGTACACCACTGAAATGATTCCAAGATCTTGGCCGTGGCTATGAAAGACCAAGAATACCAAGAACAAACAGGAAAGTAGATCTACCCCTCTTACTGACCTCCTATTGGCCAATTGGACAAGTCGTTTAGGCAGGGTTGTAAATCCAGTGCAACATTCCCATAAATCTCGTATCAGGGCTTCTGTTTTTATGGTTAGGCTTGATGCATTGTGACCATCTTCAAAGGGCATCACAAAAAGGGATACGACGGCATTGCATTGGTGATGTCATTAATGACAGACGAAGAAAATAGACTACGTAGTGCAGTTTACGATTTACAAAGTTGGGTTTTGTGATGGCAGATCTTTGTGTGATTTGCTCAAGGTTCTCCATCTCTACTTTTTAGTGTATTGAAGGAAGAGCAAATCAGTGGATATGGAGCCATAAATGATGCAATACTTGAAACGCGCCACTACTGTTGATGTTTCGGGAGTTTATATAAAAATTCGGGTCTTCATGCTCAACAGTGGTGGTTGGATTACAATTATCAAGTTTGCTAGAAACCATAATATAAACACGCTTGCGATTGTCTTTTGTTTGTCTCCAACGTCAAATGAAGTTAACGTTAGTCTGACTAGAAAATATGCGTGATTCTAGTGTGAATAACCTTAACACAGTAAAAGAAAAAAACAATCAACCCTTAATCTCGATTATTTCCTCAAAGGGCCAAGCGTCATCCTAGCTCAGGGACCATTTCAATGCTATTGGTCAATTACTCCTTGGGGACTGAGTAAGTGGCAGGAAAGGCAGGAGCAGACGGTTGTAGTTTTCTTGTTACACATTTAGATGCAGAATATGGCGGATGTCCCGTTGGTTCCGTTGTGGTGGCGTTTGAATCAGCCAGAGACGTAGCTATCCGTGAATTTAAGTCATTGGCTTTTTTGTCTGTAGACAACATTGGATAAGTGAGTTGGAAATTGACGATTGTACATATCTTGTCGGCCTCTGCACGAACCTCCATTTCTCTTGGTTCTCTGCTTGGACTTGGTTGTCTCCCCTAGTCCAAGTACGTATATCCCATGTAAATCACCCTTTCCCTCTTCCTTCTTTGGATTGTTCTTGCCATATCCCATGTCCACATGTTCGTCTCTCTCACCCGTAGAACCTCAAATTCGGCCCTCCGCGGCAATCAGTAAACTCCCAAAGGCGCCCCGTTCGTCTACCAAAATATGCACATAGAGAGCCAAGAACCTAGCCAACCTACAAAGCCAAGAACCAGAAACTGACGCGGCAGTGGTTTCCCTGTAGGGTAATGCCTTCTTCATTCCTCTTAGACACCCACCCCCTCCCCGGTCTCACAATGTGACAGTTGCCTCCTTTGCCATACTCCCTGTTTCGACTTTAAATGGTGTAGCCTCGCTCAACTTGATTCGTGATTTTCTTCTTCTTTTTTTCTCTTCTTCATCATCTTTCATTTTACTGTGAATACTCTTTTTCACGACACTCCTTTTTCTTAATTGCAAATTCATCACGGCTAGAGCTTGTTTCTCTGCCTACTTTTCACTTCTTGTCACTCTCTACACAAGACTCACTCCCACTTTCTCATCTGAGTCTACATTTTCAATTACAACTTTGAATCTTCATTTTTTATCACCACACACCACAATTCACATAACCACCATGCGTGTAAGTACTCATCACACTCAAGAACCCTGCAAGTAGTCAGACGACTAACTCCTCCATCCAGTCCGTTTATGCTCTCGCCGCCGCCGGCGCTACTCTCGTCGCTGCTGTTCCTTCTCTTGAGATCAAGGGCAACTCTTTCATCGTCCCCAGCACCGGTGACCGTTTCCAGCTTCTCGGTGTCGACTACCAGCCCGGTGGTTCCGCCGGTTACAAGCCCGATGAGGGTGAGGACCCGCTTACCGATTCCGACCGCTGCCTTCGCGATGCCTCGCTCATGCAGGTTCTCGGTGTCAACACCATTCGTGTCTACAACCTTTCTCCCGATCTGAACCACGACAAGTGTGCCTCCATTTTCAACGCTGCTGGTATCTACATGGCCATTGACGTCAACTCGCCCCTGGTTGGTGAGTCTCTGACTTCCTACGAGCCCTGGACCTCGTACTACGCCGCCTACCTCAACCGCACTTTCGCCGTTGTCGAGGCTTTCAAGAACTACCCCAACACTCTTCTCTTCTTCTCTGGTAATGAGGTTATCAACGACAACCAGACTATCTCCGTCACTCCCGGTTACATCCGTGCCGTCACCCGTGACTTGAAGAACTACATCAAGAAGCACTCTGACCGTTACATTCCCGTCGGTTACTCTGCCGCTGATGTTCGTGAGGTTCTCTTCGACACCTGGAACTACCTCCAGTGCGCCATTGACGGTGAGGATGATGACGAGTCCCGCGCCGATCTCTTTGCCCTCAACTCCTACTCGTGGTGCGGTGACTCTTCCTACGAAGAGTCCGGCTTCAACACCCTTACTGAGGGTTTCTCCGGCACTTCCGTCCCCGTTTTCTTCTCCGAGTTCGGCTGCAACGAGGTCACCCGTGAGTTCACCGAGGTCGCCGCTATCTACGGTTCCCAGATGAACACCACCTTCTCCGGTGGTCTCGTCTACGAATGGACCCAGGAAGACAACAACTACGGTCTCGTCCAGGTCAACTCCAACGGCTCCGTCACCCTCCTTGCCGATTTCAACCGTCTCTACGAGCAGTACCGCCTTCTTGACTCCTCCGTTATTTCCGGCGAGACCCCCGGCGACTCTCCTTCTGCCCCCAAGTGCTCCAGCGACCTCATCACCGAGTCTGGTTTCGAGGCTAACTGGACTCTCCCCGCTATCCCCACCTCGGACGGTTCTGACGAGATTCTCTCCAACGGTGTTGAGAACGCTCCCTCTGGCCAGATTGTCGACATTGATGACTTCACCGTCAAGCACCAGTTCTTCGACGCTTCCGGTAACGAGATCACCGGCCTTCAGATTAAGGTTGTCGCTGATGACTCTTTCAACTACCCCGGCTACAACACCATTGGCGTTGATACCACCGCTACTGACTCGTCTTCTACCTCCACCAAGTCTACCAACTCGTCTTCGTCTTCTTCCTCTTCCTCCTCCAACTCTACTTCTTCTACCTCGGCTGCTTCTGCCTTCAAGCCTGCCATGCTCGGCCTGGCTGTGCCTGTTGCCCTGGCTCTGTGGGCTTAAGTACCCCCAATCCCCTTATTGCTAGTCACCTTGTTCTTTATACTCCACGGCTCCGCCCTGGATGCCGTATGCAATGTTCAAATTTAGATTCCCCATTTTGTCTTCTTCACATAGTGTCTCAAAAAAACCGCATACGTATTTTACTGTATTCAACTCCTGATCCTCACCAACTACTCGTAGCAACAAGTCCTTGGACAAACATAAACTCATAATCACTATCCCCCATTAGACTAACAAAAAAACAATAGACCCATGGTAATTTTGGAGTACAAGACGGCCTGGAAACCAGCGTACTCAGAACAGAAAACAAAAAAACAACCCACCAGACTGAACACAACCGGCCCTGTGACCGTTGAATCTCATCTGGACCACCCAAAAACTTGGTTACTGCTGGATTTAACCAGAGAACTCAGCAACCTTGTTCTCCTCCCACTTACCAGGCACCAGAGCCAGAGGCACGATACCCGACACGTGCATGTCAGGACCGAAGATGTGGGCGTTCAGACCCAGCTCCTGAGTGGCCACCTTCATGTTCTTCAGACCCTCTTGGTAGTTAGGACCGGCGCGACGGACCCAGATGGCAACATTGTGCTCCTTAAGCTTGCCAGCAAAGTCCCGCAGAGCACGGATAACACCCTTGAAGGTGGAAGCGACGTTGGTGAAGTTGGCGATACCACCTGAAATGAGTTAGTCGATTGTTGATATATACCAAGAGTGAACATGTTTAAACTTACCGCCAATGAAGAGGACCTTGCCCTTGGGGTTGACGGGCGAGCGGAGCATAAGGTCCAGAACCGTCCGGGTGTAGTGGTAGGTCTGGGACTCGGTGGGGGCACCGGAGTACTCGCCGTAGTTGGCAACTAGAAACACTGTTAGATTCACAAAACCTCAACTTTTTCCAAATAAAACTTACGCTCATCGGCGAAACCACAAGAGGCAATGGCATCGGCGTAGACGACCGAGGCACCACCACCAGCGACCAGAGTCCAGATACGACCGTTAGCATTGAGGACGGTCAGCTTCAGCGAAGCACCGGTCTTGGCATCGAGGTCGGCAATGTAAGCCTCCTCCTTGGTCAGCTCACGACCGAAGGGAGCGGGGAACTCCATGGGGGGACCGGCGTCAATGTTGATCTTCTCGCCAGACTGAGAAGCAACGGCAGGGATGCCGAGGGCAGCAGGAGAACGGGCAATGGCCCACTTGACACCGCACTCGTGGTCGGCAGTGCCGTCAAGCTTGGCAGCCATGTCCAGGAAGTGGACGCTGGCCTCAGTCTTGGCCTCGTTGGGGATGACGACCAGAGGGTTGATCTCGAGGTAAGTGAACTGGCAATCAACGTAGACGGCATACAGGCGGGTGATGAAATCAACCACTGTTGAGATGAAAATGTTAGTTTGTGTACCCTAGCATGGTGTACCTCGCTAAAGGTGAACCGGCACTTACGGATGTTGTGAAGACCAGCAGGGACCTTCTTGAGCAGAGTAGCGGCGATCTCCTCGTTGGAGGGGTACTCAGCAAGATCCACGGGAATCAGGATCTTCTCCGCCTTGGCGTCAACATCGCCAACATCAACACCACCCTCGTGGGTGAACAGAATCCAGTCACCCTAGTTTGCGCGTTAGTTAAATGTGAAGGACTATCAAATGGTATAGTAGGAGTGACTTACATCACGAACGGACATGATGTTGATGTAGTACTCAGTATCCTGAGCATGGGGGACGAAGGGCTCGACCTATCAGATGAAATGATTAGTTGCTGTTCATAAACCACATTATATTGAACCATCGTTACATACCAGGAAGTGTCTAAGGACACCAGTGGTGGTCTCCACAAGCTGCTCCTTGCCGGCGCGGGCAGCAACCCACTCACGGGCTTCAGCCCAGGTCTTGTTGAGGGCCAGAAGACCCGACTTGCCGCGGCGCTTGATCAGCTGATCTGGCTTGGCGACGAACTTGGCACCGGGGGCCAGAAGCCAAGGGTAGGTGGCCTCGGCGGCATCGAGAACACCGTTGACGTCGTCACCCTCGTTGAAGTGGAGAGTGGCGAGCTTGGAGGGAGGGTTGTGGGTAGCCGGAGCAGGAAGAGGAGAAGGCTTGATGACCTTAGCGCGGGTGAGGTGGTAGTTAACAATGGCCTTACCATCGGCCTCGTAGATGGACTTCGCAGACATGATGAATCAAATATGTGTTTGCGTTGAAAAGAATCGGGAGATGAAACTTGGTCAAACAAGTTGTCGGTGGTAGTGAAGGAGAAGAAGAATTCAAAAATCTGGAGCGAATTTCTGCGGAAGATAAAGTCAGAGGACAGCCGGGTGCCTATGGGAACGTAGGGAAGGTATATAGGTCAAAACAACCGTCAAATATGGTGTTTTGGTCAAAATTGGGAAGGGACGAGAGCTCTCGTTGACGGCGAACAGTGGAGTTGAATATCAAAGAGACTAATCCACAGGGAGTCCACCCAAATTCTAGCGCCGGTTCACTGGTAGATCAACATCTATAGTGAATGGCATAGAAGACTTGCGAAGTCGGGGCGGGGCATTCCGGAGTCTTTCAGAAGGTTTGCTAGTTGATCTAGCGCTGAAAACGGCGCCGATTTGATGATGGCGGGGCACATCTAGGGAACGTCTTTGGGGGCAACATAATTCCAAAATCGACGAGATTCTATATATCGTGATATTTGGAAAGAGCTTGTCTGTAGAAGAGTTCCATGGTTTTCTGCTGACAAACTCCCAGTTCGTCAAGCCGAGGCTCGGCGGACTCCGTGATGTTGAGAGGGGAATGACTTACGGGACGGAGGTGCTGTTCACGGCTATGGCGTTCACAGAGGCAGGTCCGCTCGGTTTGATTAGAAACAGAAATAAACGTGGAAGAGGAACAAATTCACTTGAGCGAGTTGGGAGTCGTTGCCTTCAATAAACAAATAGGAAGGGAGCAGAGAGGAAGGAGTTTCCACGAAACCATAAAACCGGGGAAAGTGGTTAGTTGAGCAAGTCAGCACTCGGATGGAGCTTGCGTCGTGGAGGGGCAATCGACAGGGGCCTGAACACCGAGCAGCCCTGCGGTTAGCACTGCAGCGGTCATGATGCGAATACCTTACAAACTTAGTGGGTGCAGCAATGTGACAGCGGGCCGTGAGCAATTGAGTTAAAGCCTACCGGACGCCCCAAAGATCATTTTCGCATGACGGGGCAAGGGAACGGATTAATACACAGTGTGTGCTTACTGTGTCATGATGCAAGCCAGGATTTCTCGTTGAGCGAAGGATTACAGTGAGTTTTGACAGAACAAGGAACGCTGAGCCGAATGCCGCTCAGAGCGATCGCAATGGAACCCCACAACTGGCGGTACAACACACGTTTGAGACGACCTGTTCGTCCATGACAACCACGAAAGATGACAGCATTGCACGACGATTACTAGGAATTCAGCAGTTTGTGGAATGTTGGCTGACCCGGACTTGTCTAACAAGCCACCAACGGCCAAGTGCGGGGTTCCGTTAGATTTGCTGGTCCGGCGACGCACGGGTAGACTGATTTGGAGGGCTATAACAGAGACTTGGGGTAGAATGCAGAGCTCGTATAGCGGTCACGATGTTTTGACTTGCACGACATGGGAGCGGAACGGGGCTGGGCAAGGAAACCTAAAGCTAACCAGAGAGCTTGTAAGTGACCCTTTGGGGTTTATGAATTTAGCATGTCCAGGTACATACGAGCCGTGAACCTCCGTGTCGAGTTGCGAGATGATTGTCCAATGTAGAGATATGTACCATCCTTCACAAAGGACGACCGGTGGTCTGATACTTCTCCCATGGTAATCGTAAGCGCAATATTAACCGTCTTTCATCACGGATGGTGGGGTCGCACATCACAGAATGTTGAGCGCATGCGACATTGTGTCAGACCGAGACCTGGCTTAGGGTTGGAGAAGCACCGGACTAACACACGGCATATATTGTATGTAAGCCCCGATGGGGAGCCATAGCAGGCTCGAGATCAGATTTGTTGTGTAGCTTCGCCTCTCTTCAACATGTTGGGGCTTGAAGAGCTCTCCGGGTGAAACCGTACCACAAAACATGTCTCTCTTGATTCCGTCACTCAACCTGCACCGCTTGTACTTGCTTAAAGTCTGGTGACCTGCGCTTACAATGGTTACTTCCGGACCTCTTAGTGGGGAGTCGAAAATGTGGGGTATCTCGGCCAGGAGCCTCAATTGTAAGCCATAAGGCAAACTTCGAGAGCACCCGAATAACAAATACTGTAACCTGATGTTTACAGAACATCCCGAGAATTCCGCACAAGCGGACGGACAAGATTATGCAACCAGCCGAGGGCAAATGTTGACATTGCAATGTACACAACCCATAAATTCCCACAGTTGATTGTATTGTCGCATATTCAATCCTTTTTCCTGGACAAGTGGATGTTGTCGGCCAAACTCGGTTCGCACCAATGGACCATGCTGTCAGACCATTTTCACCCACTATAAATCGTCAAGTAACCTAGCAAAGTACTGAACATCGCAGCCCACCACTACATGAACAATGAGCCCGGTCAATTGTCCGCCGTCGGACACGCGGATTGTCCGGCTCTTTAAATCGGTACTGCGGTCGGCTAAGCAGTTGTTATGAACTGACGTTGTTCAATATTTGTAGTTAACTCAAGTCTCAAAAACGATGGATGGTCGCCCCGATTCTGCCCGCGCTACATGTGCCACAAGTGCGGCTTAGTCAGGGCATGCTCGGTAGACTAGCCGCCAGTAGAATCCACATTAAGCACCGAACGTAGGAACACGGATATCATGCACAAATTCCTTGGAGAAATGATTACTATCTCGGACATGATCCCAAGACATTCGCCAGAGTAAATCTCACACGCCCATAATATTTCTTCTCCATATCATGTCATTCGCTTTTGCAGTTTGGGGCGTTCTTCTCGGACTTCCTTAGTTGACAGAGTCGCATTGTCGTCATGTCATTTGGTTGGGCCTAGTTTTGCCCCACCAAAATGACAGAAGCTATTCCTTCTGTAGTCCCCAATGAGGAATGGCGCTTGCAGAGCCCTGAGTTACAGCTAAAATCGCAGCTAAAACTGAAGCTCAACTAAAGTCAAATCCCAGCACACAGTGTCAATTTTATCCGCCCCGGACATCCCTGTACTTGGACACATTGGCTGGCCCGTCGCTTTGGCGGGGTTATTCTGCCCCTCACTTGCGTTGCAACACCGAATGTCCATGGTTATAGAGCACGGCACCTGTATAGCGGCCGCTTTGGCAAGCACCCTCTTTCATGTTTGACGTCCCTGCTCTTCTAAACGTCAAAATCCCCTCCTTCTGCTTTTCTTCCATCCCTCTTTCCCAAATCTTAATAAACCTCGTCAACTTTGCTCTTGCGTTTTGTTTCGTAAAGAGAGTAGGAACCTGTGTTTGTATCGAACCACTACGATATACCGAGGTATGTTTTACGCCGAGGAGTTTTCCATAACATTCTGTTGTTGATCTTGATTATGAATCCATATGTTCAAGTCTCGTCGTGGCCTAAAATCTACTATGATCAGTGTCATAGGCCTTCTTACAGCTGTTTATACAGAGGGTTGGCATCTTTTCAGAGCTAAAATGTCGAAAATTTGGGCACTGCGAGCTCGGCGCCGGAGCCTGGGGCCAGTGTCCACCCACTACATCTTCAACTAAACCAAAACGGCCACCCGGATGGGCATCTTGTACTTAGCTCGCTCCGTTTTACTCAAGAAATCTAATCCCTTCTCCATTCTCCACAACATAACAAGTCTTGGATCATCATCTGACGGCTAACCTCGCCTCACTCTTCTCCAGGCTTTGCTTTCATCTCGAGTTTTTTGTCGTAAACGACTTGTTGGCTTTTCTTAGACGGTATCGTCACCCTTTTCTTCCGTCTTTTTCATACGACCCCCACCACCAAACATGGCTGCTCCCGCCGCTGCCGCTGGCTCTTCGGCCAACGACAACATCACCCGTTTCGGTGCTCCCAGCCGGCCTCTGAGCCCTCTCCCCGTCGGGTCTCTGTTCTCGGACAAGACTCGCTGCTTTGTTTACGGTCTGCAGCCCCGTGCCGTCCAGGGCATGCTGGATTTCGACTTCATCTGCAAGCGGAAGACCCCCTCTGTCGCCGGTATCATCTACACTTTCGGTGGCCAGTTTGTGTCCAAGATGTACTGGGGCACCAGCGAGACCCTCCTGCCCGTCTACCAGGAGGTCAAGAAGGCTATGGACAAGCATCCCGACGTGGATGTCGTTGTCAACTTCGCTTCCTCCCGCTCCGTCTACAGCTCCACTCTTGAGCTCATGGAGAACCCTCAGATCAAGACCATCGCGATTATCGCGGAAGGTGTCCCCGAGCGTGTAAGTATTCATCCTCTACTCTTGTTTTTATCTGATGTTTTGCTTGTATTAACCTTCAACCTTTGACAAATAGCGCGCCCGCGAGATCGCTCACATTGCCCAGAAGAAGGGCGTCACCATTATTGGTCCCGCTACCGTTGGTGGTATCAAGCCCGGTTGCTTCAAGATCGGTAACACTGGTGGTATGATGGACAACATCGTCGCCTCCAAGCTTTACCGCAAGGGCTCCGTTGGTTATGTCTCCAAGTCTGGTGGTATGTCCAACGAGCTGAACAACATTGTTGCTCAGGTCACTGACGGTGTTCACGAGGGTGTTGCCATTGGTGGTGACCGTTACCCCGGCACTACTTTCATTGACCACCTTCTCCGTTACCAGGCCGACCCCGATTGCAAGATCCTTTTGCTTCTCGGTGAGGTTGGTGGTGTTGAGGAGTACAAGGTCATCAAGGCCGTCGAGGATGGTGTCATTACCAAGCCCATTGTCGCCTGGGCCATCGGTACCTGCGCCTCCATGTTCAAGACTGAGGTCCAGTTCGGTCACGCTGGTGCCTTCGCCAACTCGGAGCTCGAGACCGCCGTCATCAAGAACCAGAAGATGCGCGAGGCCGGCTTCCACGTTCCCGAGACTTTCGAGCAGCTTCCCCAGACTCTCGAGAAGGTCTACAAGGACCTCGTTACCAACGGCACCATTGTCCCTGCTCCCGAGCCCGTTGTCCCCAAGATCCCCATGGACTACTCGTGGGCCCAGGAGCTCGGTCTCATCCGTAAGCCTGCCGCTTTCATCTCCACTATTTCTGATGACCGTGGCCAGGAGCTTCTGTACGCTGGTATGCCCATCTCGGATGTCTTCAAGGAGGACATTGGTATCGGTGGTGTCATGTCTCTGCTTTGGTTCCGTCGTCGTCTCCCCGACTACGCCTCCAAGTTCCTTGAGATGGTTCTCATGCTTACTGCCGACCACGGTCCCGCTGTCTCTGGTGCCATGAACACCATCATCACCACCCGTGCTGGTAAGGATTTGATCTCTTCTCTGGTCGCTGGTCTTTTGACCATTGGTTCTCGCTTCGGTGGTGCCCTTGACGGTGCCGCTGTTGAGTTCACCACTGCCTTTGACAAGGGTCTGTCTCCCCGTGACTTCGTCGACGGCATGCGCAAGGCCAACAAGCTCATTCCCGGTATTGGTCACCGCATCAAGTCCCGCAACAACCCCGATCTCCGTGTCGAGCTGGTCAAGGACTACGTCAAGGCCAACTTCCCTACTCACAAGCTTCTTGACTACGCTCTGGCCGTTGAGACTGTTACCACCTCCAAGAAGGACAACCTGATCTTGAACGTTGATGGTTGCATTGCTGTCTGCTTCGTTGATCTTCTGCGCAACTGCGGTGCTTTCTCTCCTGAGGAGGCTGAGGACTACATGAAGATGGGTGTCCTTAACGGTCTCTTCGTCCTGGGTCGCTCCATTGGTCTTATTGCCCACTACCTGGATCAGAAGCGTCTGCGTACTGGTCTGTACCGTCACCCTTGGGACGATATCACCTACCTGCTGCCCAAGCTTTCTACCGGTCCTCCTGGTGCCGAGGGCAGAGTGGAAGTGGCGCTGTAAGAGGATATGGGCTAAGACGCTGGGCTACTGGTTCCGTCACAAGGCTGGAAATATGTGGCTGAGACGACAAGGCTGAGGTTGTTGATAAAACGGAAAAGGGGAGTTTGCACGTGCGTATGGTGACGTGATTTATGATGGGTTTTTCTTTGTTTCCTTTTGTTTGTAGTATTCTCATTGTTTTTTTTTGGTTTGTGTGGAGTTTTGAGGTTTTGTGCCAGTTGCCGAAACCGCAATAGTGATGCTCTTGGAGAAACGAGGGTATTGAATGTTAATTGAACCTTTTTTCGACAATTTCTTGAGTTTATCGTGTGTATTCTTTAACTTGTACCTGAAGATCGTGAAGTATGATTACGAAGTGTATTTTGTATGATTTTGTAGAGTTGTAGTTGAAATGCTTAGTCATGAGGTATGGTTAATGTGTGTAACTGTAAAGTGGAGTAGCGTGGGAAGCTGGGGTGGTTTCGCTGGACCCACTTTTTGATTTTGATGAAGGGTCGGAGGACGACTGACGACATAATTGGTGATTTGCGACAAGTGACGAGGAACGACAAGGACACTGGACACGAGATTTCACTGGTAAGTAAACGTTTGATTGAGGCGACAATGAAGAAGTTCTAATTAGTTATTGTTTCGTTGGAATAGTTGATGAAGCTAAAGCCATAGCAGCCCGAAGCCCGTCACAACAACGAAAGCCCGACAAAGACTTGGCCATCCACAACAAGATAATCCGGTCCCCAAATTATCCGACGCAATCATGTCCTTCTTCCAAATCACTCTCAAGCGGTCGGCGATTGGTCTGCCAAAGCGGACACACGGTGTGCTGATGGCGCTGGGTCTGCGTAAGCGCGAGCAGGTGGTGTTTCACCCGGTGCGGTCGGAGTTTGTTGGTATGATTATGAAGGTTAAGGAGTTGGTGGAGGTTAAGGAGGTTCCGAGATCGTTGACTAGAGCCGAGGTTAAGGCGGGACGGACGCCGGATACGGGGTTTGAGAAGGTGGGGAATGTTAGAGAGCGGGTGGAGGTTTAGATGGGTTTTGAGGAGTCGATGGTTTTTGTATGATTATGTTTGTAATGTGGGGATATTATGGGTTGTTCTATTCAGTGTGCGGTGTATGCTCCATCCAGACTGAGAAATCAAATCAAGTCAAAACAAAGCAAAAGGATAAAAAAAAACTAGAAAACAATGGTCTCTCCTATATGCTACATCTGTTTACATATTTCCAAGCTTGGCCTCGTCGACGTATTCCTGATCCGGCGACTCGTACGTCTTGACAAAGTACTTGGTAGCGTGGCGGCCTAGCCATACGGAGAACTTGGAAAGTTCCTCGCGGAGACGCGCTACGGATTGGAGGTCCATGTTGGTTTGGGCTACGAGTTCGGGGAGAGATACTGGAGATTGTTAGTGTTGGTTTGTGATGAAGGTTGCGAAAAGACGTACCCAGAAGACGAGCGAGATGTTCGGCACCGTATGTGTCGCAAGGTCCAGAATGTTTCTCTTTTCCAGACTCCCAAAGTTTGACCATGTCATGGTACTGTGGTCTCTCGAATCTACTCAAATCGTTAGCAGCTACTCCAAGGGTGTCCTCAAGGAAACTCACCTATAAAGCAAAATCTTCCCCAAAGCCTTTTCAAAATATTCACGTAATCCCGCAACAACCTCATGCAAGATATCCCAACTCGCACTCTGCGGCGCACGAATCTTCTTCTCCTCCTCCAAATAATCCGCCAGAATCTCCGAAACAGGGTGTGGATGCGGCATAGGAACCAACATACTATTCTTGGTAACATTCTCCCAGTCGTCCACCAACAACGCCTTCACATGATCAGCAATCGGCAACTGAATAGCCGGCCGCGCATGAAACGCGTCTTCCTGCTCCAAATCATAATCCCGTGCCCGTCTAGGACCCCGCCCTGTATGTCCCGTAATTCTCTCTTCTGACCCTCTGGCCGCCGAGTCGCCACGTCCCGCCTTTCTCCCGGCAGTCTTAGTCGCAGAAGCGGCGGCAGCGCCGCCTGATGCGCCGCCTGAAGCGGGCCCCTTGGTGTGGTTCTTCACTTGGGCGAGAAGCTTGGCGGCTAGCTCTTTGTTTTCGTCGGTGAATTTGCGCATGCGGTCGCTGGTTACCCAGTCGTCCCAGGTGTTTTTCCAGCCTTTGTAGTGGATTTTGAATTCCCAGCCGTCGATGTTGTTGGCGGTTGTGATGGGGACTTTCTTGACTTCAAGGACCTTGGCTTCGTAGAGCATTTCGTGATGAAAGCAGAGAACTCTTTCATCTTTAGTGAAGGGGGGGACAGAATTGCGTGATGGGGCCATTTTGAGTGAAACTTGGGATGATGAAATAGTGAATGAAAGGAGAAAAAGGAAGAAGGTGGTGACGTCTTATCCACTAGACAAGAACGGATTTGAAAAGAAAGTTCCTACTCAGAAAAGGTCAGTATAAAGTCTCTAAACTCATCAACCACACAAACTTACAGAATGAAATTCAACAATATCAAAACTACCCTAAACACCAAGAACCCTCTACAATGTGGGCTGTGAATGTGAATTATAATAAAATACTTGCTGTGGTCACTCAATCCTGTATTGCAACGAAAGTTTACTCGTATGTTCCTGCCTTTTGCGTCGTCGTTTGCTTAGGAAAGACAAGTCCGGGAACTATCATAGAGTGGGTTAAGATATTAGGGTATTACGGTGCGCGACCAAGTTTGCACTGTCTTTGGGGGGGTCAATTGTGGGAGTTTGTGAGGGGGAAGATGAGGATAAACATATAATACTACAAGTTCAAGTTGTAGGTTTGAAATCTGAAGTTTTAACCTTATCTCAGACCAATCTGACAGACATTGACCTCAAAATATACCTGTCGTTGTCGTCTGTCGTGACCCTTCCGCACTGTCCACACGCGACGCGCCACTTCGTCATATACTTTTGACCCATTCCATGCGACTTCACGTTTCACGACACCCTTTTAATGAGTGATTGATAGGGTTACTTCACGAACCACCACTCATCAACATTAACTCACGAATAGAATACACATTACTATTTTATATTTTCTTTACTTATTACTACTACCCATCATCTCACTCAAAATGTCCACGGAAGAAAGAATCCTCACAAAATATCTCGTGACTCCCGCACCCCTTCCGTCTATCATTTCTCTTCAAGACTTCATCCTCCTCTTTCCTAAAGCTCATCAGTCATCACCACATATCCGGACTCTGTACCATGACTTACAAGAGCAACGCGCCAGTCTATTAGCCACCGTTGCTGCAAATATCTCCACTGAAGTTGCCGAAGGAAAGGACCTCCGGAGGGCCGTGGCTAAACAGAGAAGAGCACTCGAGAAAGAAGAGGGAGATGACGAGATTGCAGTAGAACAGGCGGTATGTAATTCACAAACAATATATACACATCACAAAGCTGACCCGAATTCTAGCTTGCTGGAGCCAATGGTGACAATCGTACATTACATACCGCAGAAACCCTCCTGCCAGCCATGGAATCAGCCGTAGAAGCAATGGAAGCGGAAATAAGAGAACTGGAAAAGTTACAGGCATCACTGCTCGAGAGTGCACGAATGTCCATCGGTAGTCTCAGTGACCTCCGGTACGGTAAACTCGCAAACAGTGACTTACCCGAAGAAGTCATGGATAGTTTAAAAGCCGTGGAAGAAACATGCAAGAACAAGTAGCTAGCACATGGACACCACCAAAAAGGATCACAGAACTTTGATATCGGAAACGGCTGTATTGACCATATCCTCCCATATAAAAAACCACAAGATACAAAAACCCAAAATGTGACGCCGCATCGCCTCTACAAGAGTATCCCCCAAGTAAAAGAGCCATTATAAGAACAAGAAAAACGGATGACAAAGACAAAAACACACAACACCAGTGAAAACAATCCCAAAACAAAAAACAAACTATGAGGAGCCCGATAAGCACAGGGACTACCGCAAAGGAAATGATGAACAATGCCGACGAGACTCGAGATCTCGTCACCAAACTATGTGCCCGAAATAAAGGTGGAAGAAATGATGAAAAATGTGCGTGACGGTGGGTTTTTTATGAATTCGTAACAAGTAACCAAACTTGGTCATCAGCCGTTTAGTTGGCAGCGGCAGGGGCAGCAGGAGCGGCGGCAGAGGGCATGCGACGGTTACTATAGAGACAAAGTTGTTAGAACCTAGATGACGAATAAAGTACAAGCTGTAAATAACTTACACAAGGTAACGCGTAGCAAAAGAGATAACGAGCATGAAAGCCCACTGAGGAACCTGACCGAAAGCGGTCAAGACCCGAGCAGCGGGAATAAGAAGGTTGTTCTGAGCCAACCAGCCATCAAAGGGGTGCATGACACCGTCAACCGTCATCCACTTGTGCGAACCAAGCTGCTCAAGAGCAAGGAGATCATCCACAGACACAGTGGTAAGGTTAAGACGACGCGCGTGGATCTCAATAGGAGCAGGAGGGGGAAGCATGTCAAAGGACCAGATGCCACCGGGAGAGGCGCTCAGAGCACTGCAGAGAATAGGTTCGTCGTCGCAGTTGACAATGGCAGTGTGAGGAGCGGAAGCGCTCTTGGCGAATTGAGCGGCGGTCTCGTTGAAGACACCCTCGGCGTGAGCGCAGACACCTATATTTGCGATACTGTTAAAACGGATTCTTTGCGTTCAAACGAAATGGAAAAACTTACCACCACAAGTCTTGTTACCACCAGTAACAAAAACCCACCACTGCTCAGGAATAGTAGCCTCAGCCTCAACTGGCTCGTACAAAGTCTCCTGCCAGTTCTCCAAAGTCAAAGGCTCAAGAACCTTCTTGTTCAGCACCTCAACCACAGGCTCCTCAACAACGGCGGCAGTAGTTTCGGGAACAGCGGCGACAGCAGCGCTCTTGAAGTTGCCCATGACCTCACCGACCTTGGCCTGGAGGTTATCAAAGAAGGAAGCCTGGGCAAGAGCCGGCAGGGCAGCAAGAACCATCGAGGAGCGCATTGTGAAAGTGACGTGTTGTGATTGAACGACGAGAATGTTGATAGAGTGATATACACGAGGTTGCGTCGGGTAATTGGCGATAGTAAAGTCTAAAAGACAAAGACAACAAATCGAATGGTTAGCTTGAAAGCGGCTGGAGAAGAAAAAAAAGAAAGGAAAAAAAGGAAAAAGAAGATATGCGCGTGGTTTAATGGCGGCGGAGGAAAAAACTAGCGAGCCAATTCTACGACGGCATATAGAAATTGAGCAACGATGCACACACACACACGAGAAGCACAGGCATTTACTGTTGCTGTAGAACAGGGGACTTTGCGAGGAGTCCAAGTAAACAAGCGAAAAGAAGGAGACCAGTTCAAGGAATGCATTTGCCTGGACTTGTTGATGGAACACAAGCTAAGCTAGCACAAGATGAGGGGGAGAAAGACAGTACTGATTCTGTACAGAGATGACTTACCAGATGATGATTTTGATTTGAATGAATATCGAGATGTGTGTAAGGTCTAAATTGAAGAATAGAGTAGATGGTTCGTCGTATTATTCAAATGTGTTCAATATCGACATGTGGCGATATGCACAAAACTGGACACCCTATTTCGCCCGGTACAAACCCTATATTGAAAATGATATCAAAACGGTAATTTCGCAGACAACCAATGTTCTACAAGTCCAGATTCAGCATTACAGTTACTTCCGATATCTCTTTTAATCGAACTTCCTTCCTCCTGTCGCCACAATCTGCAATGAAGTACCTTACAGCGCGCAGCCAGGGTTAAACTCTCTGCAATCACTTTATTCTCTTTGGTTATGTCTCTTCCTCCTTCGTCACCTGACCGTACTATGAAGACATCACCAATGTGCATTTGTTGTGTAAACCTCCTTCCTGCCTGCTTGCCAAACATCTAAACCAATCGCAATCTCGCAAACTGATCAGTGAAATTAATCCCATCTTATCCAGGGGCAACACAATACCATCGCTGCTATGCTTGCCTGGCCACAACCGTGAACGATGATTGGTTAAAGCTTGGTTCCTCGTGAGGGGTCAAAGCTCTCCAACTGCCACCAAGCGTTGCTATGGCATTGTCCCAATTGGGAATTTGTCACGCCACATGTTGTTTATAAACCCTTGTATGACTGTGGCGTCGTTGGAACGCGACAATCGCCAGGGTTTGGTCTGGATGCATCGCGTTGTATGGGTATCAATGACGACAAGTCGTAAGAAGAATATCAACATCAATTACCCTACACAACAACAAAAACATGGTAGGTTTTATATCCAATTGATAGCTTGTATTTTAGGAACTATGCTGACAATCTCATTTTCACAAAAAAGGTCAAGCCACGAGCGCGACCGCCGATCCCACGATCCAGAGCCAATGCTGACGCCGAAACCTCAAATACACCTGCGAAGCCGACCAAGAAACCCGGTAGATCCCGAAAAGCTAGTATAAGGTCTACATCCCGATCGCCTACCGCCAAGATCAGACGATCACCAAGGAGCCGTAAACAAGCCCAAGCAACAGAGACCAATGGCGAATCATCTACTTCTGCGCCAACAAAGCGTAAGCCTACTCGGAAAGCCAAAGGAAAACAACCAGTTGCACAGGATGAACTGGACAGTGCCGAACAAGATCAATCTACAGTATCTGTATCTTCAAGCAAGGGCACAAAAAGAGGGAAGAAGCGGAGGCAAGGGGGTGACGAAGATCCACTTGGAGAGGAACAAGAAATGGGAGCACCGTCACGACCAAAACGTGCTCGCAAAGCTAGAGTGTCATCAAAGACCCTTCGTGAAGCTACAGAACCTGACGATGGTCCATCACGAGAGCGAGATCGTGCTGATGACGATGACCAGGCCGAGTCCGAGTTTGAAGATTCGATGACGAAAGGTCCATCAAAAAGTAAACGCCGGAAATCAGCAGATGCAGATGTTTCACAGTTGTCAACAGCATCCTCAAATCGCCGTCGCTCCGGACAATCTATAGACGCAGATAACTCCATGCTGGGCGAACCTGTGATCTCTGCCAACATCCCACACATTGCCCCACGTATCAAGCGGATTCCACAGTCCGTCATGACCAGCAAATGGACGCCACTTAATACCACGTCACGAACGGCTGTCGCCTCAATCCTCCATCTTGCCTCTCAGCCCGCTCTCTCAATGACGGGTACCAACGAATTCCGTCATCGCGCAGGAGCCGTTGCTATTCGTGCCGTTTCAAAACGAATCATTAATCAACTTAATCGTGGGCTTCCATTCCCACCAGCCTCTGTGGGGGGTGTCCCTACTCACCCTAGTGGACGATCCCGAATTACAAAAGACTCGGACGGTGGAAGAGCAGATGAGTTGCATTTTGATAAAGTAGCTGCAAGTGTCAAGATACTTGAGGGTGGTCTGGATAGTCTCCTTCATTCTGTGGCACTTTTGGAGCGCGAGAAGGAAACCATCATTGCACAGATTGAAAAGGAGAAAAAGGCCGTTAGTACGCTTGAAGCTGCTGCTAAAAAGGAAGCCAACATGTGGAAGGAATCTCTCCGTAAGGCACATGTGCTTGCACCTGGCGAAAAGCTTAGCACTACTACTAAAGACGAAGTTCGTCTCTCGACATTCAAGCCTGTTACTGACGCGAGCTTGATAAATCCCTTCTCTAATCTCGCCAACATCACACCTGAAGATAATGAGCCCGAAGACGTCGAAATTCGTGATTTGGCTCGTCAGGTTTCTAGTCATATGGAAAGTATTGGGAACAACATGAACCAAATCGATGGTGTCATCCCCCAAATTGGAAAAACTCGGGCAGCACTACAAGCCGTCCTAGGTAAAGCCTTGAGCGAGGAAGTCATGGCTGGAGTTCTATTGGGTTAGCTCTAAGGACTCGTAATTCGTTGTGTAACGTTGTATGCTTTTGATAAACAGAATTAGGGAATAACAGGACCAGTTACTATTACTTTAAGCAATAATATTCACATTTAACACGATAAGATAGGCCGGGCCCAGAAGTGGGGTATGAGACACTGCGCATTTTGTTTTTTTTTGGAAAACGGGACCGAGGCCGATTTTGACATATGTACCCACAGCATTAGCGCAAGCTGGCATCTCCCAAATCCAGATGGACAAGCTGGAGGCTGCTCAGTCTGAGGCTCTACGCGTATACACCGGTGCCCAAAATAGTATGCCCCTCCCCCGCCTTCGCATTGAAGCTCCTTGCGAACCACTGCAGGAATATTTGATTCGCCGCGTTGCCCGTAGCGAGGCCCGGGTTATGAAATCCCCCGCGTAGACGTCGGGTCTCAGACAGATTGTGCGAGCAACCGGTACTTCCCTCGACGGATCTTTTCCTCGGTCAGAATACCAGCGCAAGATTGGTGTTCTCAGGTTTCTGGGAGATGAGAGAGAGAGAGGAGGTGGATGCTGGAGCGCAGGGGCGCCGGGCGTGAGAGAGTTGATGCTCTTTCCAGGGATCCTAGCCGAGAAGCGTGGAGGGATTGGCGATGGAGACGAGTGAGGAAGATACGGGAGAGGCTCACATTGGAGCTTAATGGGGTTTCAACAAAGCTTTGGACGGGTCATGACGGATGGCCTTTGGGTTTTCAGAAGGCTATTGGTAAGCACGACGATGCTAGCTGACATTGTGGAAGGAGGAGGCAACCGGTTTTTCATTTGACAGTGGACTGTCCGGACTTGATCAGCGGCCGGGTGCCGTTCGACTGGAGTATTGGTACTCCGGACAAGCGGCTTTTCGAGGATGTGAGGGGAACTATGCGTAAATATGTATGTACACAGCGGGGAATTTAACGCCCGAGCACACGTGATCGTTTGAGTGGCCTAAATTTAGGCTTATTTCAGACCGCACATATTTCGAGGGAAACCAAAGGATGTTCAATCAATTCCAAAGCTCGAGAAATCCTTTTCATCATTGAAAACAGACCAAAATGTTTGAAGTCATTACGCGAAGGGTTTTTTACTACCAAGGTTTTGCGGTCTTATCCTTCAACGGGAATGAACAGGTGAGAATGTTCGCATGTCTGGTGTAGAATGAATGGTACAGGAAATCATATACTGACTGATTTAGCGGCCCGACGGAATTGTTCACAGCAAGGTTGAGGGTGACTCAAGAGAGACATGCGCAGAATACAATCGTCGAGTGATTGGGGAGTTGTCCAGCAATCGTAGATGGTGTGCATCTTGTGCTGAAATGATTATTAGTCATATGGTTGTCAAAGACTGTGCTGAATGTATCAAGGATCAGGAGAACAAGGCCGAGAGCAAGCATTCTCTTGGCCATGGTCTTGTCAAGCCAAGCTGGTGGTCATTCGAAGACGAGAAAATTCAACGAGTACTCAACAGTCCGACGACTTTAGGCCGAGATGGTCTTTCTCCGTGGCCGATTATCGTTCAGAACGACGGTGGTGCTGTATCAAAAATACTCGGGCTTTCTACGGATTGCCCGATATGCTTTGGTTTGGCAAAACAGATATTGTCCGGAATTCATGAAGCTGGCGATAAAAAAGCAAGATTGCGGCAAGTGAACATTATCAGTACAACAAACAAATTAGAGTATGTTCAAGGATGTAGAAATTCGTTGCTCCTAACAGTTGCGGTTGAATGGGAGAGAGACGATGAATCGCGGAGATGGAGTGAGGCTTTGGTTGCTAGAGCCTCAGTTCAATTAAGGCTATTACCAATGGCCGACCTTAATGGAGCAGACTTGGTACCGCATAGTTTCAATCGTTGCAACAAGATGCTCCTGAAACAACAGATACACAGCCAGTTCGAGAAATACCCCAAAGTTAAACTCGAGCAAACGGCAGGTGAGTAACCTTTGCCATCAGTACCGATCTAGTTTAACAGAAGTGTATAGAGTACCCACCATCCTTTCGTCTAATCGATGTCGATAAGAGATGCGTTGTTACCATCGGAAACAGACATGTCCGGTACTCTGCCATTAGTTACAAACGGGATCCCTCGGACACGAACATGCTCACCAAAGAAACTACGTATGAATTTGCACGGCCCGGCTCTTTATCGCTAAAGACAATATCCAAAACTCTATATGACTGTATTACGATGGCTCAGCTGCTGGGGATCTCATACATTTGGATTGACCGATACTGCATCACGCAGAGTGATGATAAAGAAAAGGCTGAGCAGATTCACGCCATGGGAGACATTTACGCCAACTCGTACTTGACTATGATATGCGCTTTGTCTGAGGATATCCATTCTGGACTTCCGGGTTACACGCGAGACTTTGATGGAGACGTGCAATCACCAAGTCGCCAATGTTGGGGCACCTCTGACGAGACTCCATACTTGCGGGGAATAAATTCAGCCTGGAAAACCCGAGGATGGACTATGCAAGAAGAATACCTTTCTCCTCGTCGTCTTTACTTCACTGATTCATCTATTCTGTGGCATATAAACTGCCCAATGGTGTCATACTATCATGCAAACTTTACTGTGCAGCCAGAGTGTCGTCCTGAGTGTGCAACAGTAAAATCCAAGCCCATCCATGAGGTGATCAGCGGATACTTGAAACGTGAACTTTCCTTTTCTAGTGACAGAATCAACGCCATTGCCGGTCTTTTCAAAACTTGGGGTGTTGAACATATGTTCGGGATTCCCACTCGCCATATGCATCATGGTCTTTGCTGGTTTAGGTATTCGTCCTACAAGCCCGCATTGCCTGACGATCAGTTCCCTACTTGGTCTTGGGCTCATCTATTTTTAGCCGTAACCTGTCCACGACCTGAAAACAATGACCGGTTGTATTCTGCAATATTGCATCTCATGACTTCACCACGAAAGCGAATCCATTTGGCGCGGCAAATGGGGTTTCCCGTCTCCGACTTAGCTAAACTTTTGAGTAGCCAACTTCTCATTCGAGCTAGAATTCGGCCAATCCGACCTAATGATGCGATCAAGTGGGATGACACTGGATCGCGCAACAAGGACCCTACGACTTTTGTATTGCAACTACACCGACATCATCGGGATGAAGGTACTATGTATATCGATTCTATCGTTATTGAGCCTTTCATACCGCTAGACGATGTCATCGGTGGTAACGCCATCTACGCGCGACGTGTAGGTTTTGCTAGGGAGGTATTCAAGAGCATCTGCCACTTAAATCAACTTCCCAAGATCCGTCCCATGGCTATCCAAACGTTGACCAGATTGAAACGACAACGCATCGACAGATTCCCACTTCAAAAGAGATGTTGGACTAAATTGACCTGGCGCCTGGCATCCGAACGTTCCCCAACTTGCTTACAGCGTCAAAAGTCCGTCTCTCCAGGGAACCCGGTGGATCTGAATACAACAGTAGCTCGAGTACTACCCGCGGAATTGCCAAAGAAGCACTGGTTTTTGAAGCGGATGTATCGTCGTTTTATTCTCCGTTCGCTCTCCTCGGAGCAGGTGGTATTCACAGGTGGAGTGACACCGGAACGTGCACCCGAGCGTAAGCTGTCTACTCAAGGCACTAACCGCCGTGTAACCAACAAACAAAGACCAGTACTTCGGCCCTTTTTTGGCCATAGCCCTATGAAAGACTACGGATCATTCCAAACTGTTATTTTACATTGAGGTTTGGTTGGATGAGAGGGTACAGTGGAAACTTTAACCAAGCAAATACAGAAAACTTTCATTTGACTGAGCTTATCTAGTGAGCCTTGAAACTAGCCAACACCCTCAATGCCATCTACTGAAACTCTGGTAATATGGATGAATAATGATTGCTTGGCTACAAGTCTACGTTGTTAACAGTCAATCTGTAAGTGACAGTAAGTGTAGGTGGCCGTGTTATGATATTAGCAATAAACTACTTCAAAAAAACTTTCTTTCCTTTTTCTTCGTCTAGCTACGTTGACCAATCAGCGTGCCTAGATTCTTTATTGCGTGCAATCTACTGTTTTTGAGCTTCACCGTGACGAAGGCGAAGGGCTCCAAAGACCATAAGATCGAGACGAGCAGTCGGGAGGGCTTGTCGAAAGGGGCACCGGACGACGCACCGGGGTGGTTGTTCCTGTGAAAAGAGAAAGATTTTTGGGGGTGTCTCAAGGGCTTATCGACGTTGACTAGTTTGTCGAGCGAGCAGATGGTTGAGGTAGCGCAGGTGGCGGATCGTTGGCGTCATCTCCAGTTGGTCGGCGGGTGTGGACACACAGAGACCGAGAAGAAGAGGGCGAGTTCGGTGGTTCAGAGGCGGACCAGGGAGTGTAGGAGGGCCAGCGAAGAGTTGAAGGTGGTGTTCATTGCGGAGACAGACGAGCGCTCTCCCACTGCATCAACCAAACGCAGCGTGAAGTAAGCCGAAGTGATTTTGCGCTTCAGCGATACTCCCTCGAAGCCGGTCTTCCTCCGCCAGGCGATCAAGAAGAATCAGGGTGTGGTGAAGGGAGACGCCATGGCCAAGACGCTGGAGGGAGTTAAAAGTGGGGTATACTGTCACAATATGGTGATCACTGTGAATATCAGAGTATAGATAAAGAGCCAAGATAGTTGTATTGGACATCGTTCGGTCACTGTATTGTCAGTTATCTATCTAGAAGAAGAAGATAGGCGTGTAATATTCGAGCCGAGTAAGTCTTCGTTGCTCGCGCTCAACGTCTACACAGAAAACCAGTGGCACGCCTAGCCGCTGTGACCTGGTAGGCAGCGTATTCCGGTATTGACAAGTTCTAGCTTCTTCGATAGTTGGCTTAACTCCCGCGGGACTGGTATCGATCATTACCACGCTCTACGCACCAAAATAAACAAGAATGCCACAATCCCCCGCGCTCTCGGTCAAGATGATTTATGCAGTTGGGAGGCCTTGAGATTGGTCTATAAGGTTGGACAGAGACCATTGTTGACGTTTGCTCCCTCAGCCCTTCCGCATTCAGGGCCAATGCAGGCACAGATGGGGGAGCTAGAGCGACTGTACTCTCGTGCACTACAAGCCTACACGGGAGCAGTATGTAGTACACCATTACCTCGTCTTCGTATGGAGGCGGCCTGCGAGCCACTACAGGGGTACGTGGTGCACCTAGGAGCACGCTCGGAGGCTCGCATGCAAAAGTCACTCGCATGGAAGGCTATCATGGTACGGATTGTGCAGACGACGCATACTGATCCCTCGATTTCATACGCCCCATCCATCCGTCACAAACCTGGAGTGGAACGTGTTGAGGAGAAGAGGGGACGAGCATTAGAGAGGATGGATGAGAAGAGCTACAAAAGAGATAGTGACATGGCCGGCCTACAATCCTTCCACTTCAAACGCTACAGAAAAGTTGAACGAGTTGAGCTTGGTTACAATCTGGCAGCCAACACGTGATTAATGTCGTAACAAGTTCGGTCACGTCGTTAGGCTGGGTTATCCACTCCCCGGTAAAGAAAAGGTCGCGCTAATCGGTGGTCAAGCAAGGCGCTCGAACTCCCGTGGTCTTTCAAGTTTGCGGACAAGTTATTGAGCAAGCTGAAGTCGACGAGTTTCATGGCTTCGCTTCTATATCGCAACATGGAGAAATTACGGCCGGGGATGGAAACAACGTCTGCGTTGAGAAGGGGAAGCGGGAAAGAGCAAGGCGCGGAGCCGGGTGTTGAGGGCAACGGAGAACCCGGAGGACAGAAAGAGGAAGTCCAGGCGGAAGAGGAAGGCCCGAGGGCATGGAGTCGGAGGCTACGGAGGCGGCGGCGAGGAAGAAGAAGAGAACACCATTTGGAGGAAATGCATGTCACAGGACCGGCGTGTCGGATGGATACAGAGTTACCGCGGTGACTGATTTTAGATTTTGGTGCTGAATCGGCCGCAGGCCAAACATACTAGGACGAGCCTAGGCTCCGCGGGCCGCCTTCGGGCTGCGCCGGGTATAGCCCCTCTGGGTATTTTTTATGTTTGTTCTTTTGTCATTTTCAAGGTTTGGCCTGGCTCATTTTCCGGTCTTGGGGGGACCTCTATACTTACGCATTCTCGCAATTGCCGACTACCCAAGGGAGGATTCTAGGAGGACATCATCATGTGGGGTTGCAACGTGTCTGGAGAGTCGTCGTGTTAACAGGAAATGCAAGTTATCCAAGATGTTGAATAACGCACCAACGACAACGACGACAAAATAGTGGGATGGCAACCAGTAAGTGCTAGACATACAAGTCATCGGTTGGTAGCTTGTGTTTAAGGTCGTTAGCCTGCAGTGAATTCGTTTAGTATGTATAGGGATAAGGATTATCGAGTGCATAAAACTTGGTTGTGCGAGTTGATACATTTATGTAGATCAATTACTTGCTACGGATGGTTATGTTACCTGACAAATATGTACGCAGCGGGGAATTTGATGCCCGAGCACACGTGATCGCTTGAGTGGCCTAACTTCAGGCTTATTTCAGACCGCACATATTTCAAGGAAACCAAGGGATACCCAATCAATTCTAAAGCCCGAGGAATCTTTTCTATCATTGAAAACAGATCAAAATGTTTGAAATCATTATACAGGAGCTTCGTGGCGGTGAATATTTTGCAGTCATATCCTTCAACGGGATTGGAGAGGTGAGAATATTTGCATGCTAGGCGGGCAATGAATGTGACAGGCAACCATGTACTGACTAGCTTAGCGGTCCGACGGAATTGTTCACAGTAAGATCGAAGGTGATGCAAGAGAATCATGCGCAGAATACAATCGTCGAGTGATTGAGAGATTGTCCATCAATCGCAGTTGGTGTGCATCCTGTGTTGAAATGATCATTAGTCAGATGGTCGTCAAAGATTGTGCTGGATGTATTGATGACCAGAAAGAGAAGGCCTTCAGTAGTCAGGGTCTTGAGCGTGCTCTTACCGAGACAAGCTGGTGGTCATTCAAAGACAAGAAAATCCAACGAGTACTCAACAGTCCATCGATATTTGGGCATGGTCTTTCCTCGTGGCCCATTATCGTTCAGAACCACGGCGATGATGTATTAAAAATACTCGGGTTTTCCTCGGACTGCCCAATATGCTTTGGTTTGTCAAAACAAATCTTGGCAAAGGTCCATGAATATGGCGACAACAAAGCAAGATTACTACGTGTGTATACGATCAGCAGTCGATGGAGTGGCTATGTTGACGGACGTAGAAATTCGTTGATCGTCAAAACTAAAGTTGAATGGGAGAGAGACCGGAGAAGGCAGGGATGGGGGGATAATGGGGTTTTGTCTGAAAAGACCTTAGTTGAATTGAGACTATTATCAGTGGCCGACGTTAATGGAGCAGACTTGGTACCTCACAGTCACAACCATTGCAACCGAATGCTCCTCAGACAACAGATACAGGGTCAGTTTGAGAAATACCCCAAAGTTAATCTCGAGCAAACGACAGGTGAGTAAATTTTACCAACCCGTACCAATCAAGTCTAACAGAAGTTTATAGAGTACCCGCCATCCTTTCGTCTAATAGATGTCAATAAGAGATGCGTTGTTACGATCGGAAACAGACATGTCCAGTACTCTGCCATTAGTTACAGATGGGATCCCGAGGATAAGAATATGCTTACCAAGGAAACTATGTCTGACTTTACACGGCCCGGCTCCTTATCGCTAAAGACAATGTCCAAAACTCTACATGACTGCATGAGGATGGCTCGGTTTCTGGGGATCTCATACATTTGGATTGACCGATACTGCATCACGCAGGGTGATGATAAAGAAAAGGCTGAGCAGATTCACGCCATGGGAGATATTTACGCCAATTCGTACTTGACTATGATATGCGCTTTGTCTGAGGATATCCATTCTGGACTCCCAGGTTACTCGCGAGACTTTGATGGAGGCCTGGGATCATCAAGCGGCGAGTGTTGGGGTACCCTTTCATACTCGTGGGCAATAAATTCAGCATGGAAAGACCGAGGCTGGACTATGCAAGAGGAATACCTTTCTCCTCGTCGTCTTTACTTCACTGATTCGTCTATTCTCTGGCATATAAACTGTCCAATGGTGTCATACCATGATGCAAATTTTACTGTGCAGCCAGAGTGTCGTCCCGAGTGTGCAACAGTCAAATCCAAGACAATCCATGAGGTGATCAGAGAATACTCGAAACGTCAACTTGCCTTTTCTAGTGACAGAATCAACGCAATTGCCGGTCTTTTCAAAACCCGAGGTACTGAACATGTGTTCGGAATCCCCACTCGCCACATGCAGTTTGGCCTTATCTGGTATGGATCTCAGCACAGCCAGAAGCCCACATTGCCTGACAATCAGTTCCCTACTTGGTCTTGGGCTCATCTGTTTTTGAAGTTAGACTATCCGTGGTCAAAAAACATTAACTACCGGTTGAAGCTTACAATATTGCATCCCATGACTACACCACGGAAGAGAATCCATTTAGCGAGACGGATGGGGTTTCCCGTTGCCGGTTTAGCTAAACTTTCGAGTAGCCAACTTCTCATTCGAGCTAGAATTCGGCCAATCCGGCCTAATGATGAGATCATGTGGGATGACACCGGATCGCACACCAAACGCTCCAAGACTTTTGCATTTCAACTAAGTCGAACGCGTTTCTCTCTCTCTAAAAAATGTATCTATTCTATTATCATTGAGCCTTTTATTCCGCTAGACGATGTCATCGGTGGCAACGCCATCCACGCTCGACGTGTAGGTTTTTCTCGGACGCCATTCGAGGGCACCTGCTACTTAGATCAACTCCCCAAGATCCGTCCAATGGCTATCCAGACGTTGACCAGATTAAAACGACGACGCATCGACAGATTCCCAGCTCAAAAGAAATCTCGGACTAATTTGACCTGGCGCTTGGCATCCGAACGTTCCCCAACTTGCTTACAGCGTCAACAATCCGTCTCTCCAGAAAGCCCGGTGGGTTTGGATACAACAGTGACTCAAGTACTGCCCGCGCAATTCCCAAAGAAACACTGGTTTTTCAAGCGGATGTATCGCCGTCTTATTCTCCGTTCGCCCTATTCGAAGCAGGTGGTGTTCACAGGTGGAATGACATCGGAACGTCAACCCGAGCGTAAGCTGTCTGGTCAAGGCACTAACCGCCGTGTAACCAACAAACAAAGGCCAGTGCTTCGGCCCTTTTTTGGACATAGCCCTATGAAAGACTACGGATCATTCCGAACTGTTATTTTACATTGATTCTTTATTCAGATGCCAGGGTACAGTGGGAATTTTAGTCAAGTAAATATATCGAATTATAATTTGACCGAACCTATTAAGTGAGCCCGAAGATCCTTTGGCGGAACTCGGGCAATACCGAGGATTATTCACTACCCAGCTCCAAGTTTACGTTGTTAACAGTAAAGCTCTGAGTGATAGTCAGCGTGTGTGCTCGTTTCATGACATTTGAATCAAGCTACTTGTATTGAGAAACCTTTCACTCGGCGCATGGGAGATGTGACAATTGCCTCATACTGAACCTACTGTGAACATAGTTACAAGAGAGGTGTTAGACCAAGGCGAAGCTAACTACGAGACTATTGCAGAGTAGGCCAAGAAGGAGTATGACGCAGGGGCCTTGCTGTATGTGATGATGAATATGTGGGCTATGTCCCGACATTCAGTCATGAAGGGCAAGGGAAGCCATTCGAATTGAAATCATAGAGACCACCAATGGCCCTATTACCAGCCACGAGGACATAGCCGATATGATGGGCGACCGCTTTTTTCCCGTTGCTGTACCATCACGACCACTAGCTACATGCGCTCATCCGTCTGTACCTGAATGGAGCATGACTATAATACTAGTTTTAAGCAAGTTACTGAGGCACTCAGGAATTTAGAATCTAAGGTTCATGCGGGAATGGCTAAGCTCGCACGAATATCACTTGATTGCCAGTACCGGCTGACTGTCTAGAAGGAGTCCAGAGTCATTCTGATGCCCAACCTGGGCAAGGTCACTCGAGACTAGAGGGAGACTACTGCGTGGCGCCCGATATCGCTACTATCAACGACGAGGAAACGGGCGCCGGGAGTAAGAGAGTTAGGGCTCTTTCTAAGGACCGCCGGGAAGCGTAGACGGATCGGTGATGGAGACGAGTGAGAAAGATGCGGAAAGGGGTGGCATTGAAGCTCAATGGGTTTTTGACGAAGCTTCGGACGGGTGCCGTTCAACTAGAGTATTGGTCCTTTGAACAAGCGGCTTTTTGGGGATCCTAGGGGAACTGTGTCTGATCTGTATGGCCAATACAATGACTCTATCATGCGTCCGTTGTGTCAGCCTTTGGTGACTACCGTGTGTGGTTGACAACCAATAAGTGGGTCTTAGTGGTTGGCGATGTTTATATAGATGATTGATACGTGATACCCTCCTCCATGATTCATCAATACAACCAAGTTATCTGTTACATACAGTTCCACAATTAAGAGTTCTCATAATCTTCCGCAAAAGTTACCGCGCGAAAAATATTATTTATATATCTACAAAACCGACAAAATGTCTGATTTCACCGTTCTTTCATCCACCTCGCAATGGCGCGCTGTCCTACCGGCCCCGGAGGCTATTTGCAAAAGGCATTATACCTAGATGTTCTTGCCCCCCCTCAACGCCAGGGACGAAGCGATTCTCAACAGCACGATGCGCGCCGACGTCCGGGCTGCCATCACAATCCGCACCACCCGCCAGTCTGCTG
>LCZG01000009.1:109036-125518 GCA_001483325.1 Huntiella savannae | reverse complement strand
AACGTTGCTTGAGGCTGTGGATGAATCGCGCCGAAACGCCGATTCCTCTCGTCGCCATGCCTCCGACCCCAAGATTCAACGCCGCTGCGAGGAACAGCCGGATAGCTGACGACTGGGCCATAGCTGACCAGGATCATATCGTCACACATACTAAAGCCAATTCTTGGACGTATGTTCCAGCATCCGCAGCTAAAGGCCAAGGGCCACTGGACTGCAAATGGGTCCGCACATACAAGACAGACGGCGACAATTTCAAATCACTGAAATCAAGATTTTGCATCCGGGGTGACCAGCAACCGAAGTCTGACGAACAAAAGACGTACTCCACGACTCTCTCCATCCGCGCCCTGAAGACTTGTCTCGCCATCGCAGCGTGAAACGAAATGTCCGTACGGGCATATGATGTTAGTAACGCTTACCTAAACGCTGAGCTGCCCGAACCGGTATTCATGAAAATGTACCCGCGACACGCTCCCGAACACAAAGGAATGATTCTTCAGGTGAACACAGTTCTTTTTGGTCTCAGAGAATCCAGCTTCCTGTGGCAAAGGTTACTCAATGAACTGCTGATCGCCGCTTCCCCTGCAACCAACAAAGTCCGAGCTATTCCAGACGACGCTTGCGTGATGCTATCTGAGTCGGGCGATATAATGGTATTGTTTTGGCTTGATGACTTGCTAGTCATAAACACCAAGTCTGCTGAAACTGCCGCCGAGGAATTGATGATCAACCTGAAAAGAAAGATCACCATCTCTGGGGGTGACACTGTAAAGGATTACATCGGGATAGAATCCGAGCCGCTCAAGAAAAAGCGGTGGCGCCTCCACCAACACGCATACATCGCAAGCCTGGCCGAGAAATACCACAAATTTCTTTCAAGATTGAGACACCCAGCTGAGCCTCTGGTAGACGACATCCCTATCTACAACACCCACTCCGCAATAGTGACCGAGGGTTCATATGATTCTTTCAGCGATACAATCCCGTGTCAATATTCAGGACACGACTATCTTTCGCTGGGGGTGCCAACCATCACCACCACTCGCCCCCAAAATGCTGTTTGGTCAGGTCGTCCAACTCCATTGCCATGCTAGTATCTGTCGATACCCACTCGCACGCAACGTACTCGGCGCCCTGGGGGTGTGTCAGCCTTTGGTGACTACCGTGTGTGGTTGACAACCAATAAGTGGGTCTTAGTGGTTGGCGATGTTTATATAGATGATTGATACGTGATACCCTCCTCCATGATTCATCAATACAACCAAGTTATCTGTTACATACAGTTCCACACGTTGGCAGTCGTGTAGCTTTTTGGACATTGTCTTTCGCGGTGAAGAGCCCGGTCGTGCAAGTTTGGACACTGACTGGCATTCCGCCAGTCATTACAGGCAATGATTTTTTTGCATTGGCCATCTTTGGATTGCAAGTACATACATGAGATGTGCGGGGTTCTCCGTGGTGTATATCCGGTTTTTCACTCTCAGTATGGTATCTTTTGAGCACTTGTGACTTAATCACATGTTGCGTATTGTCCCCGCTTGAGTTGTTTAACTGAACTGGATGGGTTAGCCACTATGATAGAAGCAGTCTTTTGTAGAAGCGAATCAATAGATACAAGATAAGGAAAAAAGTCAGATAAACAAATTTATTGGTGACAATGTACTAAATGTAATCCTCCAAGCACCAATCCCAAGAGACCAACCAAAAAAACAAAGAAAAAGTATCAGACTAGACAAAGGAAATGCAAACTATAAAAGACAACCAAAAAATCATTTAACAAGAGACAAAAAGCCCTGGAAAAGCACAAAGGCTCTTTCTATTGTTACTCTAGGAAATAATAGCTAACCGCTTAGTACTTGTAAGAAGTACCGTTGCCGTAGATGGGAGCCTCAGTGGCAGAGGCGACACCGAGACCAGTGCCGGTGGCAAAGCCGCGGGAAGCGGTAGCCGAGGCGACGGTCTCAGTGACGGTCTCATCCTCACAGTCCTCATCCTCGCCATCATCCTCCTCGTCATCAGTAGAAGTGGAGGAACCGGTGGTAGAAGCGGCCTTGGAGGTGGTGGTGGCAGTGGCGGTGGTCATACCAGCGGTCTTGGTGGAAGAGGACTCAACCAGCATGGTGACGTAGACGGTCTTAGCGGCCTCGGTGACGTAGACGGTCTTAGCGGCAGACTCAGTGCAGATGCACTCGCCGTTGGAGTCGATGACACCAGTGGAGGTGGCAGTCTTGCCAGTGGCGGTACCAGTGGCACCGGTGGAGCCAGCCTCAGTCACGACAGCGGTGGTGGCAACAACGGTGGTCTTGCCGGCAGAGGTGAGAGTGACGTAGTGAGTGGTAGTCTTGGTGCCCTTGATAGTGGTGGTGCTGTCCTCAGAGGTGCCAGAAGTGCCCTTGGTGGGAGAAGCACTCTTGGTGGTGGTAGCGGCAGCGGTGGTAGAAGCAGCAGTGATGGTGGTACCAGTGATACCGCCAGTCTTGGCAACCTCAATGACCGAAGAGCTAATGGCAGAGGCCTCGGAGACGGGGCAGATGGTGGTAGACAGGGCAACGGTGTGGGTAACAGTGGCAACAGACTGCTCAGACGAGGGAAGAGCGGCAATGTCAGAGGAGCGGGCAGGGCAGTTGGTGACGGTAGCAGCGCAAGACAGAACAGTCTTGACCTCGGTGGTCATGACAGTGAGCTGAGTCTGGCCAGCAGGGACCGAAGTGGTAGTCTTGGAGGCAGTGACGGCAGCGCTGCTGGAAACACCGGAAGAAGCAGCAGTGGTAGAAGCAGCAGTGATGGTGGTACCAGTGATACCGCCAGTCTTGGCAACCTCAATGACCGAAGAGCTAATGGCAGAGGCCTCGGAAACGGGGCAGATGGTGGTAGACAGGGCAACGGTGTGGGTAACAGTAGCAACGGACTGCTCAGACGAGGGGAGAGCGGCAATGTCAGAAGAGCGGGCAGGGCAGTTGGTGACGGTAGCAGCGCAAGACAGAACAGTCTTGACCTCAGTGGTGACGACAGTGATCTGGGTCTGGCCAGCGGGGATGGAAGTGGTAGTCTTGGAGACACCAGTGCCAGTAGCGAGGGCAGTAGCGGTGGTCAGAGGAGCAGTCAGGGTAGTACCAGTGATACCACCAGTCTTGGCAACCGAAATGATAGACGAGCTAATGGCGGAAGCCTCGGTAACGGGGCAGACAGTGGTGGAGAGGAGAATGGTGTTAGTGACAACAACGACGGACTGCTCGGAAGAAGGCAGGGCAGCGATCTCGGTGGAGCGGGCAGGGCAGTTGGTGACAGTAGCAGCGCAAGAAAGAACAGTCTGGACCTCGGTGGTTAGGACGGTCAGGGTAGTCTGGCCGGGCTGAGCGAAGGTGAAGGTACCGTTGGTGGCAGTAGCGGCCTCAGTGACGCTGGCGAAAACAGCGGTACCAGAAACGGAAACGCCGGTAGCCTTGACGGAGGTGGAGTTGGCAGACTTGGTGATAGCACCAGAGATGGAAGTACCGGTGGAGACAGCCTTGGTCACAGCAGTACCGTTGGCAGAGTTGGTGATGGCACCGGAGGTGATGGCCTTGGACGAGGTCTCAACAGCCTTGGTAGCAGCAATGGTGGTGCTGTTAGCCGACGAGGTGAAGCCGGTGGAAGCAGCAGACTTGGCAGTGGAAGAAGACGAACCAGTAACAGCCTTGGCGGTAGAGGTGGTCTTACCAGTGGCAGAGCTGGACTTGCCAGTGGCAGCGGTGGTAGCAGCAGTGGTAGCAGCGGGGGTAGTAGAGGCGGTCAAGGTAGAACCGGTGATGGCGCTGGTCTTGGCCAACTCGATAACGGACGAGCTGATGGACGAAGCGTCGGCAACAGGGCACACGGTAGTCGACAGGAGAACAGTGTTAGTGACGACAACAGCGGACTGCTGGGTGGCAGGAAGAGAGGCGATCTCCTCACTGCGAGCAGGGCAGTTGGTGACGCTGGCGGCGCAGGAAATGATAGTCGAGACCTCAGTAGTCATGACAGTGAGGGTGGTAAGACCGGCAGCAGACGACGAGGTAGTGGTAGCGGCCAGAGTGGCAGCCTCGGTGACGGAGGTGGAAGAGACAGCGGAGGTGGTGCTGTTGCTCACGCGGAGACCACGGCGGAACGCGCGGGGGTGGACCTTGGCGGAGGCCAAGCCCGCCAGAAGGAGGGTAGCAACGGCAGAAACCTTCATGGTTGCGGCTGTGTGTGTGTATGTGTGTGGTGGATATAAACTAAGAGTGTTCTATATGGAGAAAATCTATTTCTCAAAAGGGAAAAGTATAACAAAAAAGGGTGTTGATATATTCGGAAACGGCAGTGGTAGTCAAGACGGTCCTAAGGAGGCGGACTGTAGACACAAAATACTTGAACTAGTAATCAGAGAGAGTTAAGAAAGTCAATGAAAAGGAGCATCAAGCTACAGCAATTCAATAAAGAGAGACTCGGGGGGGTTTTTTGACGTGCAAGGGAGTTTTGTTGAAGAGATGTAGATGGTTCTCAAAGAAGGAGGAAAGTGGGAAGCACACGAGGACGAAGAGCCAAGAGACTAGAATGTAGCCAAAGACGGGAAGCACGGCTTGATATAAATGCGAATTCGACATAGGTGAGCTTTGAGTGTACGAGCCTTAGCGGAGCCACCGGCCGGGTGTACATATTGCGACGGAGGTGTGTGCTTCATTCTAACTGGGTAGGGGGTGTATAGTTTATGTAAGTGGTCCGAGTGTTGTGCGAGTTTAACATTGTATGGCGGATGAGAAGCACACCCATGTTTAAGACGCCGTTTTTTTGTTGGTACACACCCCTTGTGCTCCCCACTGGCTGGGTTTTGGGCGGCAGCTAGGACTGAACTTTAGTTGGTTGAACGGGTTGAGTTGTTTGACCGCATGGACCTGTCCTTACATACTGTGCTTCAGACTTCAGAAGGTGGCAAAGGTTGAGGTACAGTGTGGTACTGGAATCAGACCCATCTTGCGAGTTTAGGTGGGAAATAACTTCAATGTGCGAGAGCCGGGACATGCATAGCGTTACCGTAGTCACCTTGTTATGAGGTTACAGGCCGTAATATTGATAGTATACATGCATCCACCCATTGTAGGTCGTCAAAGCAAATAACGTCAAAAGCGGTGGACAAAGGGGTTGGATTTCTTTCTAGAACTATCATGAAATCAATCTGGTAGCCTGTTGATACTCACCGTCTAAGCGAAGAAGCAGAATTCAATCCATAGTAAGCTCCGCCGAGACATAAAACAGACTGACTAACTAACAAAAGGGGTGTGTTAGTAAGACCTGAAGAAAGAGGGGAAGGGGTCTCTAAGTGTTTGAGAATAAGAAGGCTGCGCAAAAAGAGTAAAGCCACTCAAATCGACTCGTTGGTTGGTTAGAATAGCACGGGGCAACTGTCTATGCGACGGACGCAGACCAAGACAACCAGACAGGCTTCGTCGGGCGCTGTAGAGGTTTTTGGTTTTTTTCGCCGCTGATTGGTTCTAAGACTAACCAATGGAGGCCTGCGATGTCTTCTTGTCAGAGGGCGTTGATGGCTGTGGTACGGATTCAGGGGCAGAATCTGGATGCACAATCGTCGGGTCTGACAGTGACACAAACAAGATTTTAGCTTTGTAAGGTTTCTAGACTAAGGGAGGACTCTAATTCTTGATTTGGAAATGGATATGCGTACGGGGTAATCTAGGCGTGTACAGATTCTGCATGACGTCGAAGAAACTGTGGACCATCATTGTTAGACAGCATGATGGTATAACAACTTGTCTTACACGAACCTGACGTTGAAGCCTCCATCGGGTACGTCACCAACAACGACATTGAGAGCTCTTGCCAGTCTTGGCAATCTACAGCCAGAAATCACAGCCGCTGGGAATCCGTCAGTTCGTGATTTGTAGCTTCTAAAAGCGGTCGTGGGGTCTTTTCTAGGCTTCTATTTTCTTCCCCGTTTACAGGGTCAACAGAGGATGTTTTTTTGCCAGGGCAGATGGGCGGTTCTATAATCCTTACAGCGGCAATGAAAAGCCATGTAAAGAAAATCCTATCCGTATTTTTAGACGCCCATGATGATCAAGTACTGAGTATATAGCCAATCGTCTTACAAGTCAAGTATTTACAATATAGCTGCCGTGTAGAGGCTTTACGGATTGTGCAGATGTGGGCGCTTTGCAATGAATTTGTGGGGATGATAATTCACTGCATAGACGCTTACTGCAGGAGAAGAGAAAAGCAGTTTGTGCCAAGCCGGGCTATATGGGTATTTTCCGGCCCATTTTTAGTGGATGACGCTCGGAAAATTCGGAAAGCGTATAGTATGACGCCGGTGGATGGGTCGGCATAACATGGCTGTGCCGATTTAAGAGGTCTGCCTAGGTTGAGTTGGTTGTAGATCTTATGTGCTGAATGGTAGCTGAAGGTACATCCAGAATTCAATCATCATCATCTATGGTACAAAGTTAAACTCGACGCACACTGCAAACAATCAATTAATTGCAGGATCATGATCCTGAGAGACCATGATACAAACAACGCCATGGTTCGCGTTACCACCTTAAATTCTTAGGGGCCGATTTGGACCGTGAGGTTAATCACCGCTCTGATGGGTTTTGATGATCGTGTTTGGCGGCATTTGTAGTTTGCAACACAAACTTGAGGGCTCGAACGGTAGGGTTATCTATGTCGTTCGAGGGTTATTTGTTGACATGTCTAGAATTAACCTGTCATGTCATTCATCTATAAAAGGAACTTGTAACAACAGAACTAACGCCCATTGAATCAGCTTATTCTTCAAAGGTCTTTAAAACAGGTCTTCACTACAATTAGAACAATCATACAATCATCAAAGCCTATCCAACCATTTCTACATATCCGCAAAATGTACTTCCGTCAGTCAATCCGTCCCGAGCTTCCTTACCGCCTTACTCCAGAAAAATAAACAAGCCAGAGCGTAGACCGTCGACATTCTCGCTAATTTCACGCCCCCTCCCAGTCGTCTATTCTCAAACATCGTGTCCCAGAAAGGAATAGACTGATTCCGTGTTATTCTTCCTTCTTTCCCGCCCGACTTACATATGTATGTACATACATACATACATACATACAATACAAACCCACGGAAAAAGCGACCACAAGAAAGTCGACAGAAATCCATGTTTCCAGGGCTGGATAGTCGGCGCGAAACAACTGAGCGGCTCCTTCTAGATATCCCGTTCTTTTGACTTTTGGTCTTGTCTAGATTGATGATCGCATGGATGAGGAACCCTATGAGGAACCCTAGAATCGGTCCAGTTTGTAACATGGACGGTGACAAAGTGCCCTTGAGACTTGTCGTATTCAACGTTCGTTGGCGATAATCAAACGTTGGTAAAGACGGCTAGGGAAGATTTTGTCTGTAGAGTCGTTTGAAGTATCAGTTGAACGGGAGAGGCGACTTGTCTTAGTTGGGATAAGTGACCGGTACAGATCGGTGGCTTGTTTCATTTTGCATTTCAAGTGACTTGTTCTTCAGAGTACAGTTGATAGCTTGGCGAGTCAGGTTTGTCAAGACATATACTCCAAAGACCTGTCAATATGATATCAGTGGCTGGCACACGCCATGCTCATCAATCTCCTAGCTCAACCTGCCAAATCGGCACATAAATTCCCCGTCCGGAAACACTTCTTCCAGACGACATCGTGGACCCAAATCCTAGTGAATATCGGGAACCTCTCGGGTTAAATCCCAACCCCCACCACCACGGACCGTTGGGACTCCGGGCTGGCTCGTTGGTTCCAGCTCCTTTCCGTTGAATGGGTACAGTAGCAACGACCAGAAGTGAATACACACCACCACCGTCACTCCGCATATCCGAACTACTTCCTCGCCTCGTCGTTTTGTTTTTGTTTCTTAGTGATCCTTGGTTTGGTTTCTGTTAGCGTGTGTATGATGAGCAGGTAACCGAGCCAATACTACGCCCCTTTGTCCCGGGTCTTCCTTATACATGTATTTCAATGTTTGGCTTTGTCTCTTCTCACGGGAATCATACAATACATCAAGATAACCTTTCGGCCCTTCGTCCTTCCACGCCGCTTGCAACGCCGCTTTCGTCTTCTATTCCGTCCTTGCCGCTGCACGGCTACCGTTCTAATGGCTACACCAGACGATGATTTACAACGTTTGAACACTACAACCGGACGGGAACATGGCTGCAAAATGGATTCTCACAATCGCTTCTCCCTGATCGGCTTTTGTGTGTCTGGTGTCAAGTTTGATCGTTGAACTAATCACTAGTGTCGTCCCAGAACATATAACCCTACAAAACCCTAAACGGCAACATCATGGCGCCATAACGCTGTTGAGACCGGGGCTGCACTGATGAATGTGACATTTTGGACCCAGTGAGCGAGAGGTCAAAGCGAAACTTGTCTCAAGCACAACTCTAGTAATTTGGCTTTTCTCAGTCCCCTGTTTAACCCCGTAGCATTTTCATAAAACAGGTCAAACATGAAGCCCCTTCCGGGGAATCATCAGCGCCGAACTGGTCCACTTTCAGGTTTGGCTTGTGATCCGTCCATGTGTAGTCAAACAAAGAACTTAAGTTTATTTGGACAACAAGAGAAGCCCTTAGGAGGAGCTGATTTCCACTCGTCGGAGAATCTACGGAATAGCCGCCCGACCCTGGATTCTGAAGTCCGAACCGCGCTGGTCTCTGTAGCGCACCATGTCCAGCTCGTGTTGAATTTCTCTTTCCAGCGGCTCGCAAAAGTCGCCAGTTGGTCGTCTTAAACAACTTTTGTAGATTTCAGAGTCATTTACTTCCCCAAATAACCGACTGATAGTTGACTTATCAACCACCAGGTGCCCCGCGCTCTGCTTCTATACACGCCCCCCAACCACCAAGACGGCAACGCTGACCGGATTATGAACAGGGTCCAACCGGCGGAACCTGCGTTCTGACGCATGAAGTTGACAGTTGCTAAGCCTCATGGATACTTCGTTATGAAGGGTTCTGGTTCTAGGAGATTCTTAGGTGGCGAGGGAGAACAGACGGGACTTTTTTGCACTTTCGCTATAGTGGTGATGGACATATGGCGATGTGCGTGATGGTTGTTCGTGGTCATCACTTGAGCTCGGGCTTGGGCTTCAATGAATGTGCTCCCTTTGTAGAGGTGTTGGACGGTATGGTATCTCTGTACCTGCATATCTTCCCGTGGGACGTATGTATACATACCTACATCCAACACAAAGTTAGCCCCCACGCTGCCATAGAAGGGTTACTAGCCAATCAAACTGGAGAATAAAGCACTGGTGAACGACAAAGCTTCACGCCGACATCAGATCAGATTAAAATCCACAAATCCCACAGAACGACCTGAAGCAGACACCACGTCACTTGCCATTTGCATCAACAAAGAGTCTGTAAAAGGAAAAGTCTGAATCGGATGCGACAACTGGCTGTGTACTTTGTTATGCGATGAAGAAAGACTTTCAGCATGATAACATGTGATACAGGGGCTTGACATGACCATAGCCCAGTAGCAGGAACACCCGAGGTATATAGCTGATACAAACATTATAGCAAACTGGACGGGGAAAATAGTGGAGTCCGATAGGGGGCCGGAGGCCGGTGACTGATATCGGAGTTAGCGGCGATGTGGGGGCTCAGACACGGCAGAAGGTTTTCGGTTGACAAGAGCAAGTACTAACGCATGAATGCAAGTGATATAATTCCATAGAATTCTCGTTCAATGGAAATGAGTCGGATGTTCAAAGGCATACTGGGAAGGTCCGGCGTTATTGCAACGACCTGTAGTGATGTCAATCGAATGTTCACGATGCTCAGACTCAGTACCGAGGTTGAACTCCTATATCTGTCATCCTCTTAGTATAAATGCAAGAGCGAGAATGGGTTTCGCGTTGATTTCACTACCTCGGTACGTAGTTTTATAGTCTGGGAAGGTATGATTTACAATCTTTGGCTTTCTGGCAACTACCATAGAACTTTAAAGTGTCTTTGCGATTCCATGATTAACGCCGGAATATTCTACTTAGTCTTGAGCCGAGTCATGGGAAGGCACGGTTTGTCATCAAGTGTCAAAGAAAGTTACATAGACAGCACATGTGTAGAGTGTTTGGATGACTACTGCGATGGATGATACGGTGGCCGTGGCATCAATGGGCTAGCATTTGATATCACTACTTTGAACTTATGTGCACTAGAGGTTTACATTAACGAATGTACATGTTGAAAATGGAGCTCAATCGGAGGTACCAATGAAGTCAAACGGAAACAGAGATGGATGAAAACGGAAGTCAAGAGATGAAGGTCTCAGGTAGCAATCAAGCATGGAGATAAGTGGGAATTGGATCACTATAAGTAATAGTGGACATTCCCTTCATTGTAGCTACTTTGGAAATACAACACAAGTTCAGTCAAAATTTAATAGTACACATAATTATGCCAATACATTTCTAGATCTGATTCTGTGGATGAGAAACGTGGCGTGACCTGATGCCAATAGTAAAAAAGAACCAAGTAGAGTGTATATTGGTGTATAGTGAAGATTAATTGGTATCATCAGGGCGTCTAGTAGAATAGTAAATTAGTTTACTGAGGAAAACTCATGGCAACCTTATTAGAGCCTTGAGTAGATTAACAGAACATCATGAAATGCCTAAACTGTTATACCGAGGTTCATGTTTTAAATTTGTCAGCTTGATAGCAGGACAGCAAGATCTATCATGAACCCGGAACTCACCTTGAAATTACATCCTTGACATCACGAGTTTGGAAGTTGTGTTTCTTTCCTAGAACGGTAAGATTTGTAAGCTCCAACTGTATATTAGTAAGAGGAGAAGTCCATGGAATCAATGAACTCCGAAAACAAACAGTCAATCCTGTGACCTGATGTCTTACTACTAGAAGAGCTTCTATCCTGACCACTAAGCTAACCTTTTACCGATACGTGATGTTCTGTATCATGAGTTCCCATCCACTAGATCCATAGTTTAGTGGTAGCCATGTCCTATGAATGGCCCAAAGGGTCTCAATTCCACGACTATAAATTTGCGCATGATTCCATTCTTCAGATCAAACTTTCTTCTGTCCATCACACACATCTGCAAACTTCCAACATCCAACTTCTAACTGTCATCATGTGCTTCTCTGTTCTTTCTTGCTCTCGCCCTTCTTTTCTTCGTCGCAAGAAGCCCGGCAGTGTTATCCACCACCCCGTCGCCGATGTTGCTTTTGCCGGTCCAGTTGACCCTTCCGGCGTTTCACTTTTGCCTTCTGGGATCGCCCCCTCGCTGCCTATGCTTGGCTTTCAGAACAGCCATGACGAGCATTCGCAGGCTGCCAACGTCCCCGAGGACTCGGATGAGAGCTCCCTCTCGATTTGCCCCACTCCTCCAGCTGCCTACCAGGCAGAATCTGTCGTCGAGGTGCACCAGCCCTTGATCCCCGAGGTTTCCCGTCGCTTGGAGCTCGAGACCGAGTTGTCCCACTCTGGTCTGGATGACTCGGTCGACCTGATGAGCCCCCCTGAATCTGTCAACCACCGGGATCTTGCGGATGCCCCGAGCGCTGTTTGTGTTGGTGTCTCTCTTGAGTCGGAGTCGGTCCGCGGAGAGTCACCTGATATGGTGGCTGATGTTTCAGCGGTAGAGGAGAGTGGTTCTTCCTCTGGCGAAGTTGACCTGCTGACAGAAAACTATGGTAAGTTATCACTACAAACGCTGCCTACCACCCCATGTGATATGAGTAACTAACAAGATTATGCACCGTAGATACTGTACAGCAGGAGTTTGTCGAAGGCAGCGAGTCTGAAGATTTCCAGTCTTCAGTGGTCCTGTGGCGACTAAACCGTCCAGACGAGCATGTCGATATCGCGGCCCCGGAACCCGAATACAACGATGTTGAGTCCCTGAGTGTCTAGCTGACATCACAGGGAATCAGCATCGATGACGGGGTCATCACGCGGATTGGCGGCTCTGGGGTAACCCGCCCTGACAGCGACGTCATGCCCTATCCTGCTTATGGGGGTGATCGTCCATTTTCTGCTGTGGAGTTGACTCTGACCAAGCAGTCAGACGTGTCGCCAGCTCCCCAGTCTAACTGGGTTGAGCGCTACAACCAGCATGGGGGGTCAACTCCCGTCATTGTTTCCGGAGAGGATTCTTCCCACGACAAAGGGAACACGGGTCCAGGTGTTGAGACTCAGGTTGATGGGCACGTCGATAATGTTGAATGTGCCCCTGAAGACCGGAGTGAGCCGTGGACCAAGGCAATGGGAAATTTGGTGCGGCGGAAGTCTGGCAACTTGGTTGGTTGGGCACGCAAAAGCCGAGCAGAAGGGACGGCGAGTGTGTCAACTGGACGAGCTTTTGGTCCGAAGTCAGGTCGTAACATTACGCCGATTGCTGTTTTGGCCCCTGCTGTGGTGACAACAACTATTGCACCTGCAACCATGACGTTTTCTGGAAGAGCCCGTGGTACCTTGGACGGAACTTGTGACCAAGCTGACGAACGACAATGTCCTGATGATAGTGTTGAGGAACAGGCTACCAACCCAACCTCGACATTTTTCACTCGGGTAGCATTTCAGAGGTCCCTGAGTAAGTTCGGTGGTTCTGTTTACCGGAGTCTACGTGGCCGTCCCAGCTCTCCTGATTGGGGTGAATACTGGGCTCCTAGAGATTTGGATGAGAGAGGAATGCCATTTAAACTAGTTTATACGAATGAAAATGACTGGGCAGTCCCCGATGAAGAAGAGTCGGAACCATGGGTGCGGCCGGACGATGCAGGACAGGATACTGTTAATTTGTCAACAACTGCACAGCCTGCAGAGGTTGGAGACGTAACTTTGGGTGGCAAGATTGTCGAGGATGCTGCTGCTAAGACGGGGAAATCTGGCGAGGCTACAAAGCCTGATGAAGTAGGAAGCTCGACGGAAGACGGGAGGGTTGACAAAGTTGGCGCTGGTGAGGTAGGACAAGGCAAAGAAGGTAGCTTGTGAAGGTTAAACCGGCTGGACATGGTGAAGGCGACATCTTTGTTGTGGGTGTTTTTAACAATGATTACGCAGTTGTTTGGCCGGGAGTTTATGAAATGAGATTATAAAGTTGAGATGAGAATAGATGATGATTGGACAAAACAGGCTTTAATCATTATTACCAGTGATATGTTGAAGATGAAGAATGCATGAGACATGGGAGAGATATGAGAAAGTAAGACAAAGAAACAAGACAGAAGGGAGCCCGAGAACAAACTACTTTTCCAAATTGATGCTCTTGCCGAAGCGGGCATATAACTGGACCTTGAGCTCCGACATTTCTTCGTGCAGGGTAGCTAGCTTCTCCTCGAGTTCGCTGGTTTCCTCCTCAACCTTGGTGGTAGACTCAGTCAACATCTCCTGGGCCTCTTCCAAGGGCAAATAAAAGTAAGCATCACCAATGCGATATGGGACAGGTTGCTCTTCGTCAGCAAGTTCCAGCTCGGTAGCAAGGTCATCGAGGTCCTCCTTTTCCTTCTGTGGGGATGTTAGTTCTATTCGGCGGAGGTTATGGGAAAACATGTCGAGCAAGTAGTTTGGAATGATTTGTAGGGGGCGGTTACGTTTTTGGCGGCCAAAGAGGCTTCGAGAATGGCTTCCCGTTGGTTAAGGCGACTGAAGCGGTTGATACGGTCTTGGTCTTCACGACGGACTACGATTTCATCACCAACGGCGGCTTCGTCCTCCTTGGAGAGCTAGAGGGTGAAAGTATTGGTTAGCTTTGAAGGTTGTATAAATATAGAAGAGACAAACCATTCGTCTTTGCAACATAGAGGCCATTTTGAAGTATCTTGTCGTGTTTGGGTTGTATACTCGTCGTCATCGTCATCTCAGTGACAGCTGTTTGCTAGTACCTGGAAATTCATGGTGGGGCAGCGGAAACCCTGGCTGTCACATGTTAGGGTCTCAAGTGACCGGGGTGACGCGGGTTGGCGCGGATGGGGTTTTGACGTCACTGGTGGTGATGACGTGAGAATTCAATCCTTATTATATCTTTTTAGGATAACTTTGAGGTATTCGATATGGCGCCCGGAGCGAAACTTTATCCACGGGCTAAGGTGAAGAAGATTGTTAAAGCCCAGTCAGGGTTAAATCTGAGTCGGAACGCGGATGTTTTGGTGGGTGTTTACTTTTGTTTTGGTGACCCAGGGTGACGGGACAGACTAACGAATGTGTTTTTAGATCTTCTTGGATTATATGATGTTCATGGAACAACTAGTTAAAGAAGCTAGTGTGGAGACGAGGAAGAAAGGAGAGAAACATTTGACGGCTTCAAGTGTTAATAAGGTGGTGGCGGTAAGTTTCTTTTGTTATGTGGAGGATTTTGACTGACTTTTGTAGGATTCGTTGCTTAAGTTTAAGGGTTAATTGAGGGCTGGGCTAGGTTGGGCTGGATTGGACTTGGGCTTGGGAGTTCACGTATATTTTGTTTTGAAGCTTGGAGTTTGGAATTGGACATTTTGTTTTGAATGGTATTGTGTTGGGAAATCATGTTTTTGTTCGTTGAAACCAGGAGTGTGTTGTTTGGAAAGAGTGACATCCGAGACGTAATACTATAGCGTAATTTCACTATTGTATACCCCAAGGCATTTTGACTAAGTTTCGAACGTCATGACAGAGGGACTTTGGGTTTTCAGGAGGTTATTGGTAGGCGCGACGATGCTAGCTGACGTTGTGGAAGGAGGAGGCAAGCGGTTTTTTATTTGGGGGTGGACGTTCCGGACTTAATTAGCGGCTGGGTGCCGTTCAACTGGAGTATTGATACTCTGAACAAGCGGCTTTTCGAGGATGTGAGGGGAACTGTGTGTATGTCAATATGTATGTAGATCAATTGCTTGTTCTAGATGGTTGTGTTGTCTGACAAATATGTACATACATACATACATGCATATGTACATACACAGCGGGGAATTTGGTGCCCGAGGACACGTGACTTTGTGAATGGCCTAAATTCAGGCTCATTTCAGATCGAACATATTCCAAGGGGAACCAAGGGATACCCAATTCATCAATTCCAAACCTTGAGGAATCTTTGCCATCATTCAAACAAGACTGAAATGTTTGAAGTCATCGTAAGAGGGACTGAATTAGAGCTCTTTGGTCCGGTCGCTTGGGCGGTGTTGTCTTTCAACGGGAATGAAGAGGTGAGAATGTTCGCATGCTGGGTGTGCAATGAATGGTACAAGAAATCATATACTGACTGACTTAGCGGTCCGACGGAATTGTTCACAGCAAGGTTGAGGGTGACCCAAGAGAATCGTGCGCAGAATACAATCGTCGAGTGATTGAGAAGTTGTCCATCAATCGTAGTTGGTGTGCATCTTGTGCTGAAATGATTATTAGTCGGATGGTTGTCAAAGACTGTGCTGAATGTATCAATGACCAGAAGACCAAGGCCGGGAGCGAGCATTTTCTGGGGCATGGTCTTGTCAAGCCAAGCTGGTGGTCATTTAAAAACGAGGAAATCCAACGAGTACTCAACACTCCAACTATATTTGGCCGGGATGGTCTTTCTCCGTTGCCAATTATCGTTCAGGACAACAGCGGTAATCTATTGAAAAGACTCGGGTTTTCCTCGGATTGCCCGATATGCTTTGGGTTGACAAGAGAAATAATGTCAGCAATTCACGGAGATGGCGGCCAAGAAGCAAGATTACTAGGTGTGACTACGGACACGTGGTACACATCGGCGCTCGATGTGTACGGATGTAGAAATTCGTTGTTTGTCAAACTTAAAGTTGAATGGGAAAGACACCGGGGATGGTGGAGATGGAAGAAGGTTTTGCCTGCTACCACCTCAGCTGAATTGAGACTATTACCAATTGCCGATGTTAATGGAGCAGGCCTAGTACCTCACAGTCTCAATCGTTGTAACCCAATGTTCCTGAGACAACAGATACAGGCTCAATTTGAGAAGTACCCCAAAGCTAATCTCGAGCAAACAACAGGTGAGTAACTTTTACCAAACAGTACCAATCAAGTCCGACAGAAGCATGTAGAGTACCCGCCATCTTTTCGCCTAATCGATGTCAATGAGAGATGCGTTGTTACCATCGGAAACAGACATGTCCAGTACTCTGCCATTAGTTACAGATGGGATCCTAAGGACAAGAATATGCTCACCAGAAAGACTATGTCCAAATTTACACGACCGGGCTCATTATCGCTAAAGACAATGTCAAAAACGCTATACGACTGTATGACAATGGCTCAGCTCCTGGGGATCTCATACATTTGGATTGACCGATACTGCATCACGCAAGGCGACGATAAAGAACAGGCTGAGCAGATTCACGCCATGGGAGATATCTACACCAATTCGTACTTGACAATGATATGCGCTTTAACTGAGGACATACATTCTGGACTCCCGGGTTACACGCGAGACTTTGATGGCAACCTGAAATCGCCAAGTCACCAATGCTGGGGCTCCTCTTACGACAATCC
>LCZG01000009.1:65075-108956 GCA_001483325.1 Huntiella savannae | reverse complement strand
TCACTGATTCGTCTATTCTCTGGCATATAAACTGTCCAATGGTGCCATACCACCATGCAAATTTTACTGTGCAGCCAGAGTGTCGTCCTGGGTGTGAAACAGTAAAATACTGGTCAACCAGTCACCTACTAGCAGAATACTCGGCACGTGAACTTACCTTTTCTAGTGACAGAATCAACGCAATTGCTGGTCTTTTGAAAACTCGAGGCGTTGAACATGTGTTCGGAGTTCCCACCCGCCGCATGCAGGATCGCCTTTGCTGGTCTAAAGCTCGCTATTTTGAGACGCCCAATTTGCCTGACAATCAGTTCCCTACTTGGTCCTGGGCTCACCTGTTTTTAATGATATCCTATCCAGTGCTTAAAAACAGGGATGGCCGGTTGAAGTCTACAATATTGCATCCCATGACTTTACTACGAAAGCGAATTCATTTGGCGAGACAAATGGGATTTCCCATTGGCGACCTAGCTAAACTTTCGGGTAGCCAACTTCTCATTCGAGCTAGAATTCGGCCAATCCGACCTAATGATGGGATCACGTGGGATAACACCGGATCACGCAACAAGCGCTCTAAGACTTTTGCATTTCAACTACATCTAGGTTATTGGTATATCAATACTATGCGTATCTATTCTATTATGATTGAGCCTTTCATTCCGCTAGACAATGTCACCTGTGGCAACGCCATCCATGCTCGACGTGTAGGCCATGTTGAGGCACAATTCAAAGGCACCTGCTACTTAGATCAACTCCCCAAGATCCGTCCAATGGCTATCCAGACGTTGACTAGATTAAAAAGACAACGCATCGACAGATTCCCAGTTCAAAAGAAATCTCGCACTAAATTGACCTGGCGCTTGGCATCCGAACGTTCCCCAACTTGCTTACAGCGTCAACAATGTACCTCTCCCAAGAACCTGGTGGACCTGGTTACATCAGCAGCTCAAGTACTACGTGCAGAATTCCCAAAGAAATATGGCTCTTTCCAGCGGTGGTTCTGTCGTATTATTTTACGTTCGCTCTTTTCGAAGCACGTGGTGGTGTCCTTAGGTGAAGTGACCCCGGCACGTCAACCCGAGCATAAGGTTGGCCGTCGAGGCACTAACCGCCGTGTAACCAACAAGAGAAGACCAGTACTTCGGCCGTTTTTCGGCCATAGCCCTATGAAAGACTACGGATCATTCCAAACTGTTATTTTGCATTGAGGCTTTCTGTATATGGGAGGGTACAGTGGGGATTTCAGTCAAGTAAATATATCAATTCTTCGTTTCGCCGAACCTATTAAGTGAGCCCGAAGATCCCCTTGCGGAACTCGGGAAATATCGAGGAGTATTCAGTACCCAGCTCCAATTTTAAGTTGTTAACAGTAAAGCTCTAAGTGGTGGTCAGCCTACGTACTCGTTTCATGACATTAGAATCAACCTACTTGGATTCAGAACCCTTTCAATCAGCATATAGGGGATGTGACAATTGCGTCATACTGAAACTACAGTGAAAATAGTCACAATGATAGAGTAGCATATTGTTTATGAAGGGGGTTACTATCAGAGATTCGGGGTCACAGGTCCTCGTCCGTTGGTGTGCCCAATATATTGGCAGCGGCTTACTGAGCAAACGGGTAACCGACTTCAGCCACCCGTTTGATATTGTTGATCGAACAATCATCCCTCAGGGCTCAGCGTCCAAAGAGCGAGATTTGACAGCCTTTTACGCCATTTACATAGACCTTGAACCGCCATTAGATGAAGGAATAGAGAGACGAAATTATGGGTTCTCCCGACCTCGTTACGTGACTGAACTATCTCACAGTTACACCGATCATTCATGAACTGGAATACCCTCGAAATGCGGACGGGCTGCAGTGATTATACAGTCACTAACATATACATTGATAAAGCGAGACAAAACAAACTCGCTAGTCTACAGTGAACAAGACAACTTTACAACAATGAATGAATTAATAGCTATAAACAAACTCAAAATGAAATAGACAAAAATGGTCGCCACCATAACTATAAACACGACCCCCGAATATAAACAAAGCCGTGGGATCAACGCCACTACGACATTGATGGAACCATCATCAATAACACTCTTAAACTACACGACCCCCACTACGAAAGAACGGACCAAAGATAGGTTTCTTCGCCGTCGTGCAAGTCGGCGTAGCACTATTCTTAGCCCGCGAAAAAGTCGGCGTATGTCTCACCGCCGTCAACGTAGCCGGAAAGTGCTTAATGGAACTAGGCACATGAGGACCGAGCCAATTAGTCGGGGTACTCCATGGAGTAGAACTTTTCTTACTCACCCGAGACGCCCGCGAGGTAGTCTTGGTCTGCGTCTTCCACCCGTTATTGCCGTATTGGCTGCTCCAGCTGGGACTCTTGGTGACGGTGGGTTGCTCAGTCTGGGGTTGGCTTCTTTCGGTGCTGGTGGGTCGGCTGTGCGACGAAGTATCGTCGCGGCCGCCGTTGTGATTGCTATCGTCGCTGCCGTCGTCGTTGCCGCCTTCTTCAGTCCCGGTTTGGGCGTTGTATAGGTAGTATGGGGTGCGGTTGGTCATATCATGGATGCGGCTCTCGATGCTCTCGTACACATAGGCACTGTCAGTCCACCACTGCGGGGCCCATTCAGCGTCAGTGGGATCACAGAAGGCCAAGTCATGGTATCCGTTGTCCTCCAGAATGGCGGTAACGTTGAAAGCAGCCATCATGGAGTGATCCTCGTGAGCAAGGTTGTGGCAATGGAACATGTAGACTCCAGGGTAAGGACCGAAGTAAGCGCGAACCTTGATAGTCTCGCTAGGGCTCAGCCAAACAACATCCTTGAGACCGGCAGACTCATACGCATAGACAGTGTTCCGACCGCCTGTGCGAGAAAGAATCTGGAAGTCAACCAAGTGGACGTGAACAGGGTGCACCTCGTCGGAGTCATTGATCAAGTCCCAAGTTTCAACAGAGCCACGGACGGGATCAGCGAGGATACGGGACTGGACATCATCCCATGAGACACCGTTAATGGTCCAAATGTCGTTGGTCTTGGCGAAGGTGAAGCTGCGCTCACGGACAGAGTTTGAGGATGGCCAGTTGACAGTGCTGAGGGTGTCGGGGACATTCGAGGTATCCTGCGATGTGGTTGAGCGACCGACGATGAAACGCATGACCTTGTCAGTGTGGAGGAAGTCGGCTGTACACTAGTTAGACTCATGTTGTCCATGTCACGGTGATTTAAAAGAGAAACTTACTCTCACCAGCCTGACCACGGGTGTTGCTCAGGGTAATGTTCTTTCCAGCATAGTTGGTAAAGTCGATGACAACCTCATAACGCTCACCGTTGGAAACATAGATCTGATCGGTCCACACAGGTTGTTGGTACAAGCCGCTATCAGATGCGATAACCTGGAAGTCAACACGCGGGCTGTTGATAGCAGACTGATCAAAGTGAAGCAAAAAGTTGCGAGTCACAGCACCGTTGAGGATACGGAAACGATACTTGCGCGGCTCAACCTTGAAGTAGGGCCATGGAAAACCATTGACGTGGATGACATCACCGGGGATAGAATCGCGTTCGCCAGAGGGGAAGACAATCTGTCCGTTAGAGTCGTACTGACGAGAAGTCAGGACCAAGGGGATATCATAGACACCGTACGGACCAGGAAGGTTCAACGTCTGTTCCTCTTCATCCTGCAGGATGTGGAGACCGGCAAGACCCAGATAGACGTTCTCGGTGGTCAGATGAACAGCGTGATCGTGGTACCTGTGTAAAAGATAAACACCTTGTTAGCCAAGTTACACGACAAAAAGAACGCCTGCGGAACATTCAGGGTGCTGATGCATATTCTGATGCGTGTTTTTATGCATGTTTCCCAATGTGGCTTTGGTTCAAACATGTTATAAAAAGGCATTCTTGACCAGATCCGTGACGTAGCCTAGTACTTATGCTGGGGTCTTTGGAACATGGTGACACGGCAGACCAGTGGAGGAAGGACGCGTCCTCCAATATCAAGATGGGATGAAGATATTGAGCTTACCATTGAGTGCGTGCGCTAAAAAGAGAAAACAAACTGTGTTAATTTACTGGAACGGACAGCGGGAAGGCTGAGGCTTACTTTTGCATGTTTGGGTAGTAGTAGTCCTTGTACTGACCGGGCATACTGCAGTCGTCCGCCCATCCATCCCAAGGGGCACGCTGTAGGACACAACGGAGTTAGCCAGTTGCTTGAGATCTCGTGTTATAAATAGAGGAACTAGTTTTTACTGACAGTGGCTGAACCGTGAAGATGGGTACTAATGTTGTTGGCCAAGTTATTGGTAATGCGGTGTACACTTTCAACACCCCGGTTCTCGATAAAAGTCGGACCCGGAAACATGCCGTCGTAGCCACGCATCTTTGTCTTGGGCAGCGTAGGGTAGATTTGCTGCTCAAACTCAACTGTCTCCATCTCGTAGTACTTGATGGGTTTACCAGTCTGGTTGTGGTAAAACGGAGTTTCCGACCTATATGGAATCCTGGTTAGTGGAGGCTCTGCAGCAGTATTTTGGCCCAGCTGTAGTGTGGCCTGTGGCGTATGCAACTTACCACATCTCCTGCTTCACAGCTGGGATCGGAAGAGGCTGCGTATACAGCCAACGGAACTCCGGACTGATCCAATCAATGGCCTCGGCAGTGGCGGCCGCCAAAAGAACGGTGCTGAAAACAGACTTCATGGTTGGCCAAGAAACACGGGGTTAGCGGTGTGAGTATGAGATTATTAGTTTGTAAGTTGTCGGTGGAAAAGAGTGATTAAAACGCCGATTTGATTTGAAGACAACAAAGATGAAAAAGCAGATTCCGATTAAAAAACAGTACAGATCAAGATCAGAGGCACCAAAGAGGTATCCAACTGATAGATGGAAGAAAGATCAAGAAGAACGAGCCGGATGTAAAGCCGGATAACGAGCGTGGGCTGACAAAGGCAGTATGGACGAGTATTGTAGATCTCAATGTAAAGAAACAATACAAAGCCTGGTGAAGCAAACAAAAGCAGAAAAGAAAACCAGAATAGCTGGCACATGTGCCCCGTCTTATAGTTCCGATGGGGCCGCGCCATGTGCCCAGCCCGATACATATCCATGACAGGCGTCGTCACCAAAATGGGACATGGCGTTTGTAGCCAGCCCGGACGTTGTTCTTTCATTTCTTCGTGGAAGCTGTGGGGCACCCACTTTCACGCTGGGTTGGCTGCGTGTTTCGTACGCGAGCTGGATGTGGGAAAAACAAGAAATGGCGGTGCTTGGCATGAGGGGAAAGCCTTTCGGTGTCTTGGCTGGTCAGCTAGATGGTCTACGTAAGTACAAGACACCGGGATTGTTGAGGCCGACCTTTGGTTGTATACTGATACTGTGATCCTTCAATACACTAGGTGTAGTTTATACGTTATGTGAGTAGAATGCACTGAAGAACATTAGTACATCAGTGTTTAAATCGTATATAACTATGCAGTCTATGGACTCACAGCCCGGATACCGACATAGAACTCCAGTGAAAGACGACACCCATCAGACAATTTCACATCAAAACTAGTCATTGTCAAAAAGTCGGCGTTTTGCGGCGGACCAAGCTAGTCTCCCTGATAAGGAAGTTCGTGGCTGTAAGTCCTTATCCATCAACCAACCAGACATTGTGGCAAAAGAACGGAATTATGTCGCTGAATACGGAACCGTGCCTACGAGTTCTTCTACAGACCAGACACCCCTTTCTTCCTTGTGAAATACAAAGCTAAGGCTGAGCTGTGTTTACAAATCCAATGTGGCTGCCAGTACCGAAAATACCTCTATCAAAAAACTCACCGGGGAATTTTTATATTGTAAGATCCATGATCTTTACTCGATTACCCAGAATTAACCCCGAACTCGTATACGAGGCGGAGCAGTTCATGACGAGGAATTGGCCCGAGACGAGACGAGACAGGTTTGTCGGTAGAAACGAAGCCGCAGGGCCTGTTGGTGGAAGAACGGTCAAGTTGAGGCTTGTACAATGTAAGTTCCAGGGAGTGCGAACTATAGAAACTGCATCAAGAAGTACAAAAAACAGAGACAAACCAGGATAGCCTATTGGCTTAAAAGTGCCTGGCTGGTGACCACCAATCTAGAAAGAATGCAATGTGGGTGATGTCAAAATCATGAATTACCTGGTCACGCACGAGATCAGCACTCCAATGTGATAACCCGTCAAATTTGGGGGCTCTCGCATATATACATGATATATAAGAACATCTAAACCTGACATTCAAATGTAGTCTGTTCTAAGTTTCTTGCATGTTCACCGACCCTTGTTCGGTAGCAAACCCTTTCCCGTTGTGTAACGAGCAAGAAGAACAAAAATCCCGAGGCCAGCACATTGGTTTAACAGACTCTCCTGGGTGAATATATCACCCCGCCTTCCATTTCTTCTACGCCTTTTGTGTCTACTGAGGATCATGCAGTATTGTGTACAAGACTCACATTAACTCGGGTAGTTCTGACTCTCTCCACTTGACCGTTGAAATAGACTTTGAACGCTAAGCTTCTCCCGAATCTACGCTTGTTCCTGATTTTCCCAACCCCCACTGTGATGGTGGTTCCTAGAAACCCTTGTGTAACCTGTTTTCAATTTACCTGATACAAGATGCTGATTCTATGAACCCGTCTCATTTCCCCATACGGTTTGCCCGTATATTGTTTTTGTGCTTATTTTTTTCTCCTTTTTGCCGCAGTTACGGTAGTCGCTTACACAGAGAATACGCACATTTGAAATACTCGTACAGAAAATGTGTACATGTTTTTTTTCTGTACGCGTGTTCCTTCCGGGCTCCTTCTACTTGTTCGTCCCGTTAGTGTCGCACAAGGAATGACCGGATCGCGGGCTCAGAATGGTGTAGCAATCCGAAAGATTGTGATTTTGGGGCTTGATTTCATCATTCGTGCCAAGACATTTAGTTGTTATATCGAAATGACAAGCTGATGACTATATTTAAAATACTGGTATTTCTCCTGCAGGTCCCCGCAATCACAAGGAAACAGAGAGCCTCTTCTTTGTGTCATCTTTCACTGGCGACTTTCCAAAGTATTGCTGTCTTCCCACAAAATGAAGCGTATGGTGTCTTCATTTCCACATTGTCCCCCATCACAAGCCCACCTTGAGCCCCTTGTTTCAATCCAAAGGCAACACCGTACTGTGAGCCTCTGAAATTGATCTTGGTATGTGTCACTTTCAACTACATTACTAAGACAGCCGTTTCTAGGATTCACCTGATAAGGGATGCAGCCAAAAAATAATCCTTTTTTCAACTGCCAGATATATCTAGATATTGTGTCACGTCAATGGCTTTCGTTTTCTGGAGTGATAAGCAAAAGTAGGGTCGGCTATCTCATTATGGGTGTCCGATGTCGTCATCACATGGTGTATCTTCATGAACATTTTTTCACATGCGGGCACCTGTGCCGATAAAGAACATATGGTATCATGAAAGGATTGGCTAGTAGCTCGATGTGAACGGTTCATAGAGAGAATATGTTCAATGTAAAGAGAAAACATCAAGTACTTCGTGATACACCCAAACCCACGGCAGGAGGCTTGTGATGCTGGAATTTGTTGCATATAAGACACTTTAGACACCTGGCAGCTGGCCCACCCTTCTCACTTAGCATACACCCGGAATCACGGTCCATTTGTTCCGAATCTTCTCCTCTCCAAAATTCTCAATATACCAGGCCCTCCCATTATACGCCCGAGGCCACATGGTAAAGACCTCGTTCACTAGAAAGATGCGTGCAGGTACACATGCGAACCCAGTAGCCATCCAGAACCCCAGCCACTCGATCCACTCGCATAGGTAATGTGGATACAAAATCTTCTTGAACAGGAGACCTTCGGGTACACGGTAATGTTTCTGCACGGAAGCAGGCGTCTGGGTCCTTGTGGATTGGGCCACCCGCTGCTGCCGTCTTTGTTCAACACGGCGAATCTCACGGAGCTCTTCGTCGTGGTAGAAATTCCCCATGAGACCAAGGTAAAACACGGCTACTCCGGCGGTGAAAAATATGATATGGCCAGGTTTGGCGGACCAGTCGGAGTCCGTGACAGGACCATAACCACCCAGCCAGCCACCTAGAGATATACCATTACACACCTGAAAGGCAAAGCCATTGATCAGGATGCCAAAGTGTAGTGGGGACATACTAGGAGCGATAAGAGGAAAGATGATTGCTCTATATAGATAGTGCATAGTCTACTAAGTCAGCACGGAATTCATGCCAGAGGACAGAAAGTGGGTCATCCGGAAGTTGTCCGTTACTTACAAACAACGCAGCAAGCACCTTGTTTTGCCACGGTAAACTCTCAATCTCCAATCGTTCCGAGAGACTATACATGGTGTACAGTAATGTAGTGAAACCGGGAATCTCCATGACAAGCCATCCGACTCGGCCAGGAACGTTCAGACGACTCTTTACGCTGGTCTTTCCCATGCCGTACCAGCTTATTCCGAACTGCATGAGGCCCATCTATAAGTCGTGAAGAAAAAGGGTTAGTCGGGCGCATTTTGGAAATCAAGGGTTACTTCAATGTTACATACCACGGGGTATGCGATGGAAAAGACGCGCTGGATTAGGATCCAATTGTCGTAGGTGGGCGGGAACCATGACTCCGAAAGTACTTGGGTCGATTGAATTCTAGATGTCATGATGCAGATCGACTACAGAAACAGGAAAACTGTAACGATTTTTGGATGCCAAGAAGAATGCGTGAATAAAACACAATCTACAAAGTAATTGAATGACGACAACCAAATAGAAATCTCCTGATTCAATCACTCAATCATAACAGTAATGTTACAATCGAATGGCTACACTAGGACGCGATGCAAGCACCCCGACTAGTGTTACTTACTCCAGATACACCAAAACCACCAGGTCGAGATATTTTCACGACCCTAACCCTATGTAAGCGCATCTGATATTCAAACAAGCGCCATTCTGCGGTTCACCGATCAAAGCTTTTAACCCACGGATCGCCACTGCCATATCCCGCAGCACCATGTGCCCATGACAGACTCATTCAGCCTCATAACTCAGTCAAAAAAGCCTGTACTCAACTCACCGACTTAAAACCAGTCCTCGTGACTATTTAGTAAAACCGGTCGGTTGTTCCGACGTGAAGAGTTTTGTGGGGAAACAACGTACGATGATGAATTACCAAATGAGGTTAGCCCTGGTAAAGACAGCAAAGACAACGACGAACCACGCGAAAACGCAAAACTACCGAAAGCTCATGCGCGCATTCTAGAACGACTTTGTCGTGCCTTTTACTCACTTGATCATGCCATTTGCAAGGGACCCTAGAGAATATATTAGTGATAGTTGAATACAATTGTGGGTTTTGAGTGACGACCATGTTTGATTTGCTTTGCTGTTGTACATTTCCGAATGAATCTCTCATGATATACTCAAGTTTTCTCATCGTTTTTTCCCGACAAATCGTCTGTGGGTTGTTTTCACGGCACATCTTTTTCCTCATGCCGTTACATTGGAAAACAAGAAACGAAGACAGAAATCTTCCGGCATTACCATAGCACAAGGTCTGATTGGCTCTATGACCACTCTCTTTACCGAGCGGAAGTATTAGTACCGGATAGCAGGATCACTGTCCCGGGCCAAGTTAGCGTCATTTTATGCATCTACGTTGTATTCACGTACTATCTCCGTGTAGCGTCACCGCCCCGTCACGGGGTCATAATCGTGTCATTTTCCCAAGCACCGAAAAGGCGTGGAATGAGAATCCTAAGGCATCGACTAAACTTGTCAAATCTAGAAACAAAGTCTTGAAAATGGAGGAAAAAAGGGACAACTGTGGTTCGTGCATCATGTTATCAGATTTCCGCTTCGGGTAATTTTCGTTATGACCGTCTTCGGGCATAAAAGGCAACATCCCCTCGGACTTTTAGACTTGTATGCCTTAGATATTCACTGTCTTGGTCGTCTATCCTTCATCTATTCTTTTTTTTGTATCCATCGAATCAATCGTCAAAACCATGTCATATCTGACCCCCGCACAAGCCGCCGTGGTGAAGTCCACGATCCCTCTTCTCAGGGCCCACGGTGAACGCATCACGACGATATTTTACCGCGACATGTTGACCGCTCATCCAGAGCTTAGCCCTATCTTCAACTCGGCTAATCAAGCTACTGGTCGTCAACCTAGGGCCCTTACTAGCCTCATTCTTGCTTTCGCTGAACATATCAACAGTATCTCTGATTTGTCTCCTGTAATGGAGAGAGTCTGCCAAAAGCATGTGTCGTTGGATATCAAGCCTCAGGACTACGACATTGTTGGGACATACTTGTTACGGGCATTCGCTGCTGTTCTGGGTCGGAATGTGTTCACACAAGATGTTGAGACGGCCTGGGCTGCCGCCTATGGTGTATTAGCCCGGATGTTGTCGGGTCGCGAAGCACAACTATATCGCAGCTTTGGTCCTTGGAAGGGCTTCCGCGACTTCAAGATCTCTCGCAAAGTTCAAGAGACTCGCAATTCAGACATCTTCTCTTTGTACCTCGTGCCTGCCGACGGTCAACTTCCTCTCCCAACGTTTCTTCCCGGACAATACGTTTCTTTACAAATCCCTATCTCTGCCACAGCTACACGTGCTGCCAGTGTTCAGACTCGACAATATTCCTTATCTGAGAGACCCCGGCCTGATTATTACCGCATCACACTCAAACGTGAGGTTGATCCGAGAACCGGTCCAGGTCTTGTAAGCAGTGAGATATGTGACCACTTGAACCCCGGTGACATTGTCAAACTGAGTCACCCTGCGGGAGAGTTCTTCCTCGATGTCGGCAACGACAACGTTGGCTCCACCATTCCTCTTGTTTTGATATCTGCGGGCATCGGTGTTTCCCCCATGCTCTCTATTCTCAACGCCACTCTTTCTCATATCCCACATGTACCTTCTTCTCGCGCTGCCTCAACCAAGTCATACCCCGACCCGCCATCGAACCCATTGATCACAGGCACTGCCGGTCCTGCCGCTACTCACGCATATCATTTGTCGGCTCCGACTTCTAGCAACGGTCCACGCACTCTTTCACGCCCCGAGAGTCCCACGAGTCAACATAGTGCTGCTAGCTCCGGCTCTACTAGCGTGACATCAGCTGGTGACACACCCGTTGGACGTAGTATTACCTGGATTCATGGCTCTCGTGGTGACTCGGCATTCGAAATCTACATTCGCAGTGTGTCACATTTACGTAGCAACTTTCAGCCAATCATTTTCAAGACTAATCCGCCTCCTGGTGATGTTGCCGGCACGGATTACGACTACAAAGGGCGTGTTGACATGGGCGTTCTGAGCGACAGCGAGTTGCATATGGATCACGGTGGAACTGAGTACTACATCTGTGGACCTGAGGCATTCATGTTAGACATGAGGGATGTTTTGGTAAAAAGAGGCATTGATCAGACTCGAATCAAGTGCGAACTTTTCAATACTGGAGATTTGTTGGAGATGAGAAGACAAATATAGATAAAATAGAGATTGTTATGTTCAATGACGTCATGTGTACTGACATGGATCGGGTAAAGTGAGCTGACTAGAGATGAAAGCTAAATGTTTTCCCAATTTGTTCTGTATGTAAGATGAGGGTGACCGAATGACGTGAATATGTAATCTTCATTTTATCGAGACAAATCGAGAATCTCTCGGGGTTTAAAGTAATATTGTGTACTCATTGTATACTTGGACTACGATTGATGATACTCATAGATAGTCGTTCTTCCAAGTTTCTTCGAGTGTATGGCCAAATCAGCTGTAGGGTTACGAAGGGTTATCTAGTCAGTGTAACTTCCCAAAACACGTGGGAAGACAACGACTACAACATCCCCGTAGAATTTGGTGGAGACTGGGTATATTCCAGAGTATCCAGTATAAGTAAGAATAACGTCTAGATGATAGTAGACCCATTTCGTCCATTTGGGTACGGTTCATCACCAGAAAGGCAGGCGAAATCTTTCCGAGCTTCAACAGCAAAAGAGGCCTAAATTGGAGTGGATGTGGCAGATGAACTTGTGCTATACGGTGTCTACAAAACTTTAGTGAATCAAGATATTGTAAAGTGGATGTATTAGCAGTTACTATATTACATTTGGCATGTGTGTGCCTCTCTTGTCGTTACGAACAAATAGCATGGTACACACGAGTCTTGCACGGAAGGCTCTGACGTCATAGATTTTAACAAAGTAATAAAGTAGTCATTGAATTACGCAAGTCATCGCTATTAGGGAACACACTGTATACGAACTAAAACAAGCCGTGGCGTGGCGATTGTTCTTTATTGCCATCCCTTTCATCTGCTTCGCACCGCGTGTAAATCCAAACGAAAAGCCACCGAGGTAAGATGATGCTTCCTTCATCCCGATAACTATAGCAAAAACTTTGCACCTAAGAGATCACTACTGAAATATTGCCTTCTCATAGTTTCTTCTGATGTTGGGATATTCTCATGGCTATTCACGCTGCCTTCAGATTGGAAACATCTTCGCATGTGGTCCTCTGGATAACGCTGGCCACCTAAGTTTTGAATAGGAGCTCTTGTTTTTCTACCGATTGTGTTCCCACTGAGGCCATGTCACGCAAACAAGATTAAGAACACCCGCTAACTCATGCTCAAGCCTTTAGGTCCATACATTGCCCTGCCGTATAAACGAACACTGCCACGAAAATGACCAATCCGATTGACCCGGCCCTTGAAAAAGAGGGTTCTTCAAAAACCCCACCGGCCAATGTCATCTCCCCAGATAATCAAGTGGTACTATCGGCCCCCCGCAATATTTTGAGCGCCCTAGAACATCCCACGCGGACTGGAGACCGAGTAGTATCCAGTTCAGCGACCCAGACAACAACAAACGGCGCTGATACTGCAACAACTGTGAATGCCGCCAGACTTGGATCGCCTGTTTTTCCGGCAAAGGAGGCACCTAGATTCTCGGGACTTCTGACACCACAACTACAAGAACAGAGGGTAGTACGAGATTCTGTTAAGCTTGAATCTATGAGTGCACCAGCCTCGGCACAGACATTAAGAACACCGCTTGCGCCTGTGATTCCGCCTGTGCCTTCTCAAAGCTTGGCAGTCAACTTAGAAATCGACCGCGGACGAACAATTGACTACTTCACAGAGTCAAATGCTCAGCACGATCATGTCACAGAAGTGGATCCCTTTGCCGCGAACAACGTTGTCGCTGGTGGGCCTAACGAAAATCAGTCATTCTTCCACATTGTAAATGGTATGTTGATAGGATGAGGTTCTAACATTGAACTTTGACTAACAGCTGGGTTATATTTAGACCTTGATGTTCCTACAAGACTAGAGGCAGCTACTGTGCTAGAAGAAAGCATGAAATTGTATTCTTTAGGCTTCCTTTGGTGGATTGGTCGTGGTATTCGAGACGGATACATTGTGGCGCCGACACAGTCTACAGATTTGAACCAGTGGTCACATGAGTCGTACTTGATTTACAAATATCTCTTGGAGAGAGAAGATATACTAGCAGAAATCAAGTTAGAGCGTTTTGTTTCTCGAGAAAGTTCAGTGGATGAGGAGGCTACATCTCGTGTGGATGCATCTACCCCGCAACACACCGTCCACGGGAATGACACATCTACTGGAACAAAACTTTCGGGATACACACCACAGACAGTAGTGCCGCTTGAACGACCATCGATGCCCCCTTCAAGTAGCTATGGTTCTGCTTCTAGGTTGCCCGATCTTCTTCCTACACGCCAGGAGACTCCCGGACCTTTGGGAATGCACGACAAAGCGCCGTCGGATTTGATGGCTGCCGATAGCAGCCAGCTAGCAGATATACTGTGCAGCACAAATATAACCACGGTGTCTAGTCCCACAGAGACACGTGGAGCAATCGATGGGGCAGTCCATACAATCACTAACGCTGTTCCAGCTGTCACAAGAAATCCAATGAATGGCCAATTGTTGGCGACTACTCCGTCCAAACGATCCAGAACAAAAAGCTTTGATGTCAGTAGCGCTTTTCCATCTCCTAAGCGTGTTAATAAACGGAGCTCAATGAAAGCGGGTCATGTCTGCTCTGTATCCTGTATGCACCAACCGAAACCGGAGCTGTTAGGCTGTTCTCAGCTCAGTACAGACATTCTCGGGACAGACGGACATCAAGAAACTGAATGCACTGCTGCAAGACTTCCGGCACTCAAACCTGAGTATTGTGGTCGTGATTTAGAGTTTCAGAAACGGATAGTTGCGAATAGGAGAGAGAATATCAAGACATGTGTCGCAGAAACCAAGGATCCTCAGTGATAAGTCTCGCCAACTGAGTGTTCGAGGTAGAGTTCCCGCGGATGTCGGTGATATCTTGAGGGAGAATAGTTTGTAAGATAAGTCGATAATTCTAAGATATGAATGACACAGCATGAACGGTATATATGATGTAAAGAAACAGGAATCGCAGTTTGAGCGGTAATTACTAGCTCACCGATAACACCGCTATAGTCCTAACCAAGATGAAAAAGATCTTTCCATACATGGCATCAGGAAACTATCTGACAATGATCACTCTGGCAGCCAATCTCCTTCCACAATTTCAAAGACATCCTTCTTAAAAGTCTCCATAGAATTGAACATTTTTGCAATTGCATCGACAGCTCTTGCGCCATCAGCACAAGCTAGAGCACGCCGACAGAAATCCTTGTGAGCCTAAACAAGGTTCTCCCACAGCGGCCCGAGTACCGCTGGAAAGGTCTGATCTCTTTCATAGTAGACAAAGATCAACTCAACAACTGTGCCGATGATGAAGAGAATAGCGTTGCTGCTGTCCATTACCGTGTGTGAATTCAGTGCGTCGGAGAATTGGGCCATACAGTGGACGGACTGGCCGTCGTTAGGGTGCGCTCGGAGGAAGCGGTCGAGACATTTGAACCAGAAGGTGTGGGCAGCTTTGAGGCCTTGTGGGTAGTCATCTGGATTGAAGATGTCACACCTGGGAAAACTATGTGGATGTTAGATGTGAAGGTCCCAGAAGGTGCGTTGATAAACTGACGGATCTGTAGAGCGGGTTGCTGAACGACGCATTGTGAATTGGGAGTCTTGTGGGAACGGTCTTTTGATGATGGACGCATGAACACCTTGAGTGTGGTTAAATAGTCATGGGCCTTTTGTTTGATCTGATATTGCTAGATGAATTATCTTCCAATACAGTCCTCACCACACATAGACAAGCTGATTTGTCGTAACATGGATAATCGTTTCTGTAGGAACTATGGAGCGTATCCTTTCAAACATAAGAATAGTAAGTGACTCATCATACTCGACTGAATTCTTAATATAGATGAGCTTAAGCCCGAGTTGGAAACAGATCGATGCCCTGTGTACCACAGAATTTGCGAATGATCTGTCATCCTACTACGACCCAGAGTGCGACTCCGATAACACATTCCAGAGGAACCGTCCTTGTTGTGCTAGCATGTACATGATATTGTTTGGCATTTTGCCCTGCAATGAAGTCATGCACGGGTATCATGGATCATCCTTATTCATGGTGTATCGGTACACTAGATTGGCTACAGTCTTGTGAAAGCGCAATGAAAACAAACAACGTGAGGAGATCTAATTAAACAACGAAACATTTGATTTGATAATATGATGGTAGCTCTCGACGACATGGGAAAAAACTAGGTCAACATGAACCAAAAAGCATTCTAAGCGGTCGGCCAGTTCCCTTCGGTGACCAGGTCCAACTTTGCCTTAATAGCTGCCATTTCCTTCTTCATAAACAGGGTAACAGCCTTCTTCTGAAGTTCTGTGCATCTCCCATCTATCTGCTTCAACCATCCATCACAGGCGGCTTGAACATTGGCCCACAGCTCCAACAGCTCAGCACCAAACTTCTTCTCATAGGCAATGCAGGTGCTGAACAGGTTCATGAGTGGGTCGCTAGCGGTTTGAACAGCGTCGATAGATGCTAGGACTGTGGGCTGATTAATGATATTCGCGAAAGCTGTGTCTTTCCGTTCCATACGTAAAGAGGCGGGGATTGCGTGCATAAATTTTTTAATGGCGACGAACCAAGCGTCGTGTGCTTCTTGCATGAGTTCGTCGTAGGTGGCGGGATCGATAATGTTGGTCTTGGTGACGCTGGGGGGTTGTTAGGTATCATGACAGAGATACAGTAGTATATGTACTTACTCAACGGTAGTGGCGGAAGACATGATGAATGATTTCAGTGGGTGTTATTGGTATTGTTTCTGTGTGGAGTGATTGTTTGATGATTGAGAGTCGAATAGAGAACACTGATGGGCGGGATTCGCTGCACTTTATAGACCCCATTTGACGCATCACTCGACAACTGGAAGCTCCAAGCACAGAATCAACGAAGCCACATTTGACTCTGAAACTAGCGGTCAAGATACTCGAGCACAAAGGCACCAACAAGCCAACATCTTGACCTTTGAAGCAAAGTTACATGTCACAAAATGCGACTTTCAAAATGAGTATCCAGACAAAGGAGTCCTTGAATCTCCAAACAAACCCTTGTATTCATTGTATGACGTTGAAAGATCGTTAGCGTGCTTAACCTGTCAACTGTCACACAGAACCAACATGTTACCGAACTTGGAAATATCCATGTGGGGGCTGTTCCCGTTATGGCGGTATGGAGGTTCGTGCTCTCAAGAGACACCGGGGGTTATTTTGGGGTTACAAAGACTTGGTTAGCTGTTTGTATATCTTCATCAATATTCTTTGTACTCCTTTGAGATGACGTCACTACCGATGACATTTTCTAACGGACTGGAAAGCTCGAGCACGATAGATACTTTCACATGGAAGTCACTACATTACATTGGATGTGCCAGAAGAAAGGAGTTGTGCATGTCCAATATACCCGCATCTCACTCTATGCCGTCATTGGATCGAGTAGGCTGAACTCTGTATTGGACGAGACGTTGGCCAACAATGAGCTGATCCAACCCCACAATTGGGTGGGCGATCTGTCGTGCTAACGACGTCCGTCTTTGTGGGCCAGCCATGTCGTGTAGGATTGTACACCTTTGAAGTTTTGAAATGCATTTTCCATCGGACCCAACACGAACTCATCACATCTGTGGCTGAGGGGAGAAGAGTTCCCTATTCGCCACACTTTCGCACTTCAGTTTAGTTTACTCCAAGGATCAACGGCGACACACCTATCTACCGTTCAGTCGTTCCGGCCTTGTCTCTTATCTCCCCATACCGTACGCTTCCATCATATATATTGAAGTGTCCCATTGGCGTCCATCCCCGTGTCGTTGGTTTAGTCTTACTCTTCAATACGATTATCCTACTCCCTGGCTTAAATCATTTTCTTGTACACACGCACCTGTGCCTCAACCCATCACAATCTGGGCCTCCTGCTTAGGATTGCTGATGGTTAGTACTGGGGTTGTGGGCAAAGGCTGCAACGTGATAGTGTTACGGTGTCAAATCCAGTATAGAGATGTCTTGCATAGCGGAGTCACGTGACCAACTCCTACACGGGATCTTCCATTATGGGATGCAGGGATTATGTTACTAAGCTGTTATTCCGCTATTTTGGGTGACGGGAGACCAATATCTGGAGGATATAGTCTTTCCATGTCTCCCTCTGTCTCTCTTCTTCTCTTGCTTTTCTGGATAGACAACTGATAAAACTACAACCAATACAACTATCATGACTTCCTCACAACACTCTGACATTCACGACGGGACTCACACTTTAGCAGATGACCTCTATACTTGTACCTTCTTGCAATCGCCAATGGCCCAATAGAGGATTCTGGGCGGACATCACAATCTGGGGTTCCAACATGTCTCGAAAGTCGTCGTGTTAACAGGTAATGGAACTTATCCTAAATGTTGAATAACGCACCAACGACAACGACGACAAAATAGTGTGATGGCAACCAGTAAGTGCTAGACATACAAGGCATCGGTTGGCAGCTTGTGTTTGAGGTCGTTAGCCTGTAGTGAATTTGTTTAGTATGTATAATGGCAAGGATTATCGAGTGCATAAAACTTGATTGTGCGAGTTGATGCATTTGTTTAGATCCATTACTTGCTACGGATGGTTGTGTTGTCTGACAAATATGTATGTACACAGCGGAAAAGTTTGACGCCCGAGCACATGTGATCGCTTGAGTGGCCTAAATTCAGGCTTATTTCAGACCGCACATACTTCGAGGTAAGCTAAGAGACAGCCTACTCATCAATTCCAAAGCTTGAGAGATCTTGTCCATCATTGAAACAAAACCGAAATGTTCGAAGTCATTAAACAACGAGCTAGTGACTATAAAGATTTTGCGGTGTTATCCTTCAACGGGATTGAACAGGTGAGAATATTTGCATGCTCAGCGGGCAATGAATGTGACAGGCAACCATGTACTGACTGGCTTAGCGGTCCTACCGAATTGTTCACAGAAAGATTGAAGGTGACTCAAGAGAATCATGTGCAGAATACAATCGTCGAGTGATTGAGAAGTTGTCCACCAATCGTAGTTGGTGTGCATCTTGTGCTGAAATGATTATTAGTCTGATGGTTGTCAAATACTGTGCTGAATGTATTGATGACCAGGACAAGAAGGCCAAAAGGTCTCACGCGACTAAGCATGCTCTTGCCAAGCCAAGCTGGTGGTCGTTTCAAGACGAGAAAATTCAACTAGTACTCAACAGTCCAGCCATATATGGGCAGGATGGTCTTTTTCCATGGCCGACTTTCGAGCAGAAAGACCGTAGTGATGTATCAAAAAGACTCGGGTTTTCCTCGGATTGCCCGATATGCTTTAGTTTGACAAAACAAATATTGTCCGCAATCCATTCAGCTGGCGATAAAAAAGTAAGATTGCGGCAAGTGAACACTATCAGTAGAACGACCGAAGCCGAGTATGTTTGGGGATGTAGAAATTCGTTCCCGCTAACAGTTGCGGTTGAATGGGAGAGAGATCGGGGATGGCGGAGATGGAAGAAGGCGTTGTCTGCCAATGCCGAAGTTGAATTGAGACTATTCACAGTAGCCGACATGAATGGAGCAGACTTGGTACCTCATAGTCTCAACCGTTGTAACCCGAAGCTCCTGAGACAACAGATACATGCTCAATTTGAGAAATACCCCAAAGTTAATCTTGAGCAAACGGCAGGTGAGTAACTGTTACCAACTAGTACCAATCCAGTCTAACAGAAGTTTATAGAGTACCCCTCATCTTTTCGCCTAATCGATGTCAATGAGAGATGCGTTGTTACCATCGGAAACAGACATGTCCGGTACTCCGCCATCAGTTACAAATGGGATCCCGAGGACACGAATATGTTAACCAGCAAAACTATGTCTGAACTTGCACGGCCCGGCTCCCTATCCCTAAAGACAATGTCCCAAACGCTATACGACTGCATGACAATGGCTCAACAGCTGGGGATTCCATACATCTGGGTTGACCGATACTGCATCACGCAGGGCGATGATAAAGAAAAAGCAGAGCAGATTCACGCCATGGGAGATATTTACGCCAACTCGTACTTGACTATGATATGCGCTTTAACCAAGGATATCCATTCTGGACTCCCAGGTTACACCCGACATTTTGATGGAGGCTTAGTACCACCACGTAGCAGATGTTGGGGCACCTCTAAGGACACTCCATACATGGTGGAGTTAAATTCAGAATGGAAAGGCCGAGGGTGGACTATGCAAGAGGAATACCTTTCGCCTCGTCGTCTCTACTTCATTGATTCAACTATTCTCTGGCATATAAACTGTCCAATGGTGTCATACCATCATGCAGATTTTGCTGGGAAGCCAGAGTGTCGTCCTGAGTGTGCAAGAGTAAAGTTCAAGCCAATTCATAAGCTGATAGAAGAATACTCGGCACGTGAACTTGCCTTTTCAAGTGACAGAATCAACGCAATTGCCGGTCTTTTCAACACTCGAGGTGTTGAACATGTGTTCGGAATCCCCACTCGCCACATGCAGCATGGTCTTTGCTGGCTTAGGTATTCAGCCACGAAGCGCGCATTGCCTGACAGTCAGTTCCCTACATGGTCTTGGGCCCATCTGTTTTTAAACATATGGTATCCAACGGTTGAAAACATGAATGGCCGGTTGAAGTCTGCAATATTGCATCCCATGACTTCACCACGAAAGCGAATCCATTTAGCGAGACAAATGGGGTTTCCCGTCGCCTACTTAGCTAAACTTTCGAGTAGCCAACTTCTCATCCGAGCAAGAACTCGGCCGATCCGACCTAATGATGACGTAGGCTACGATGACACCGCATCGCACAACAAGCGCTCCAAGACTCTTGCATATCACATAGCGCCATGGACGGGTTATAATAATAAAAGATTTATCTGTTCTGTTATTATTAAGCCTTTCATTCCGCTAGACGATGTCATCGGTGGTAACTCCATTCACGCGCGACGTGTAGGTATTGCTCAGACGTTATTCAAGGGCACCTGCTACTTAGATCAACTCTCCAAGATTCGACTAATGGCTATCCAGACGTTGACGAGATTAAAACGACAACGCATCGACAGATTCCCAGTTCAAAAGAAATCTCGTGTTAAATTGACGTGGCGCGTGGCATCCGAACGTTCTTCAACTTGCTTACGGCGTCAACAATGTATCTCTCTAAAGAATCCACTGGATCTGGCTAAAACAGTGGCTCAAGTACTACCAGCGGAGTTGCCAAGGAAACGGTTGTTTTCCAAGCGCATGTATCGTCGTTTTATTCTACGTTCACTCCCCCCGGAGCAGGTGGTATCTACAGGCGGAGTGATACCGGAACGTCAACCCGAGCGTAAAGTGGCTAGTCGAAGCTCTAACCGCCGTGTAACCAACAAGCGAAGACCTATACTTCGACCCTTTTTTGGCCATAGCCCTATGAAAGACTACGGATCATTCCGAACTGTTATTTTACATTAATGTTTTATTCAGATTGGAGGGTACAGTGGGGATTTTAGTCAAGTAAATATATCAAGTCTTCATTTTACCAAACCAATCGAGTGACCCTCGAAACCAGCCAAGACCCTCAGGACGCTCTACCGAAACTCTGGCAATCCCGATGAATACCCAATACTCAGCTTCAAGTTTACGTTGTTAACAGCAAAACTGTAAATGGTAGTCAGCGTACGTGCTCGTTTCATGACATTAGAATCAAGCTACTTGTATTCCGACAACGTTTACTCGGCGCGTTGGGGATGTAGCAATTGTCTCATACTGAAACTACGGTGAAGATAGTTACAAGAGAGGCGTTAGACCAAAGCGGAGCTAACTACCAGACTAATGTAGAGTGGGCCAAGCAAGAGTATGGCACAGTACTTCTTGTATGTGGTGAGGATATATGGGCTATGTGGCCACATGTAGTCGTGAAGAGCAAGCAAAACCATTCATATCGAATTGAAATCATAGAGACTACCTAAGGCCCCGTTACTAGCCGCGAGGGCATAGCCGATGTGCTGTGCGACCGTTTCTTTCCCAGGGCTGTACTATCACAACCACCATCCATATACGCTCACCCGTCTGTACATGGATGGAGCGTGACTATAATACTAGTTCTAAGAAAGTTACCGAGGCACTCAGGGATACAGGATCCAAAGTTCATACGTGAATAGCCAGGCTCGCACAAACGTCACTTTATTACCAATACTGGGGAATTATCTGGAAGAAGAATTTCATAGAACCAAACCAATAAATAAATATGTATAGAGATATGTATAAAGATGTGTTATTCATACCCTAACTACCCCGAACCCTCCAACTCCGCCAGGCGCCTCTCCAACTCCGGTACCCTCCGCAACTTTGCTTCCAGCGTCTCCTTTTCATCCTCAAGCTGCATCCGTTTCTCCGCGTCCAAATCCGCAAATACATACCCACCTTGGCCATCAAACTGAAGAATCTTCTCGTGGTACTTCCAAAGACTCCGACGATGCGAGACTGTTAACAATGTAATGTTGAGCGCCTTTGCACCTTCATACATGGACTTTTCGACGTCTAAAGGCACCGAAGATGTACATTCATCGAGAATGGCGTAAGCCGGCGAGTGGTAGAATAATCTAGCCATGGCGATACGTTGCTGTAGCCCACCGGATAGCACCTCTCGCCACTCTGCTTCGGCATCAAGACCCTCTTCGTATGCCTCTACTAGGTGATCCAAATCAAGCTTCTTCAAAATGCGTCTAAGATCGGCGTCTGAGACACCTTTGACTGCCATCATAGATACACTATCAGGGTACACGATTTGTTGACGGAGAGTTCCCCGTGATAAGTATGGACGTTGGGGAAGGTAAAAGATGGAAGTAAACGGTGGCTTATGAACTGTTCCGCCATATACAGGCCACAGTCCACCTAGAATGCGGAACAAAGATGATTTTCCACAACCATTTGGTCCGACTACAAGTAAATGATCACCGCGAGCAAGTGAGAATGAAAGAGACTTGACCAAAACATCACCGTTCGGGGAAATGATTGGCACCCCGTCAAACTCAATGTTCTCCGATTCAACCACCTCACCACGACCTTTGAGTACAGCTGCGTTTGCTTCTGTGGAGTCGGATGAAGAAGACACCAACTTCTTGTCAAAGTGGCCAGCGACAACATCGCGCATGACATCAAGCAAGGAAGAAACTCGCGATGTGTAGCCTGCCAGTTCCATAATTTCCCTGTATGAGAACATGATACGTCCAAAGGCATCACTGGCAGATAACAACATTCGTCTGTTTGTAACGAATGACTCGGTCCGGTCGCCTGTAGTCCCACCGCCTGGAATTGCCGCAGCTAATCCTGGGATCTTAACGAAGACAGGCACACTGCATAACATGAGTCCCAGTGCTCCCCAAAAGTACTTGACGACAAAGTCCTCCATGACTCCATGGTAAAGTCGTCTCCGTAAGATGTAGTTTACATGTTTGATCAAGGTGAAATATCCCTTGTCTAAGTTGTCTTTTTCAACCTCGTGACCGGCGTATAATGCAACCTCTTCGGCATGGTCAATAAGACGAGAATGGGAAAAACGGAAGTCGCCTTCAAGACGGGCTTCATCAGCCACGTATTTGCCGAATGGTGGGGTGAGTAAGCGCATGACTGCGGCTGACAGTTGAACAAGAGATCCCATAACTAAAACGCCTTCTGATCCAACTGAACGCGATAGTGAATATGTGTATATGGACTACTTTGTTAGTGTTTTGTAGATTGAAAGATGCTAAATACCTTACCATATCGAAAATAGGCTTAGCTAGGTTGCTATAAAGCTCTGAGAGACTGTTACTGAATTTGGCGACATCAACGGCAATCAGTTGATCTGGGTTTTTTATTCGGTCATCCAAGGCAGTCAAACCATAAAAGGTCATGTTGCTCAGATATACGTCGTGTATATGTTGGGTTAATCTCGTGCGATATCTTATTGAAAGCTCTGCTTGGTGCCATGATAGCTAATGCGATACATGAGTCAGTACAATGGCCGTATGTTTGGTCGTTCACTGTGAGACTCACCATAGAGTTTGTAAAGGTTGCTGGAACGGCCACTATCATCCACCATATAATCTTCCGGATAAACTCTCCTCCGTCGCCCTTTACCAAGGCTTTCACAATTGCACCATCCATTGCGGCTACTTTGAGTGAGATCAAAGTTCTTAGTATCAAAAATACCGAATGACTGATAAGCAACTTTGCCTCTTTACTCCGCCATCCTGGAATAACAATATGCAACAGCCTCAAAAGGGACCTGAAAAACGCCCGATCCAGTTCAACCCGCGGGCGCTTCCCTGGTACTATTGGCGCAACCGGCTGTGCCAGTGCGCCTTGAGGTTTATCCTTTGCGGCAAGGTCGCTACGCCGTTGTATCGCGATAGCTCGACGGATACGGTTGAGAAGAGCTAGGAAGAGGGAGATCCATATTGCGGCGGATATTCTTGAGCGATTAGCGAGATATTTTGTTGTTATCTGGGAGATCAGACGCCGGGCAAACTGGTCGTTTGGAAAGGTTAACTTTGATTGCGCAGCCATGACGTAAGTGGAGTGCCGGTAGTTTCAAAACTAATATCGCACAACAATAGACAGCACTATGAATTCAAGACTTTGGTCTGTTAAATGAAACAATCGTATAATGTACTATCGTCACTATAAATGTAAAAGTCACTGCTACAAATAATCAAAGCTCACAAATTCATTCCTCGGTTCAGCTGTCCTCCATTCCACCAAAATAGCTATTTCTGCTGTTATCTAGTTGCGCAAGAAAGTGCCTTTCTCCAACTTATCCTATTGTCAACTAATCAGCATGTGATCAGGGTTACGTCACTGGTGCTCCAAAACCCCGCCTTCTATAACTTGGGCTTGAGGTTGCACAGACAGCAATCCGGGGTAAATTGGGGTTTCCTTTGTATGGCCGGCTTACATAACCAAAATCCTTCCGGGATCGCCACAGTGAGCTAAAGTGGTTGTGGCGTCCGATAAGATGTGGCGCTAGATTTGATTTTGTTCCGTTCACTGACGTAACCGATATTTCAGTCACGAGCCAAAGTTATCCAACATTCTTTCTTTTGCTTTAAGGCAACATTTATATTTTTCTTTTAGTCGCCATGTCTGCCGATGATGATGAGATTGTCGTCTATGACGAAATCGAGATCGAAGACATGGAGTATGACGCCGACCTTGAGACTTATTTTTATCCTTGTCCATGCGGTGACCGGTTCCAAATTTCTCTTCTTGATTTGATTGATGAACAAGATATTGGTGTTTGTCCAAGTTGCAGTCTGATGATTCGTGTTATCTATGATATGGTATGTGTTTAGGAGGATTGATTGGGTTTGTATGTCCATCGCTAACAGTTTACAGGAGAATCTCCCCAAGTTAAATTCATAAGAGTTTAGCTGCATCACCACATTTAAAAGTCGTTCTTTTTTGTCTCAACTCTTCTTATATACCCGGCTTCGACTGGCGCCAATGATACCCTTATTAGACGAAATACATTTACATACATCTTCAATGCTACAACGACATGAGTTCACAGGTTCACCGGTATACTTTCTCGGTGAAGATGGGTGTGCTTGATAGGATAGAAAGGTCTTTAGGAAGTATGACCATGTCTGTCATATGTACTGGCTTCATAGGTCAGCCCTTTTGGCCTCTTCTTTTACAACCGACGTACACATGACGGATATGTGTTGTACACAACTAATGGTAACAATTACACAACTGCCGAGAAGATCCTACTATATTTCGATATATTGTGTGTGACGGCAAGCAAATACATTTAGTTTGTCTGTATACATGTCGTCAGATTAAGGCCAATTCACGGTCATTGGCAGCTTGACCACTTGACAACTCGGGAGTTTGCCGAAATGTTCACGAACCCTAATATCGCGTAGATGATCAACCAATCGGCACAATCAGATTTCTCCGATTCTACATAAATAGTACATAGTTTAACCCACATTACATGGGTGGAATTTATTCGTATTTTGGAAAGTCAGCTTTAAGGTTCATGGATTTAAGGAGTCAATTAACTGCCAGCCATGAAACGACAAAGACTTTAGTGCAAAACGAGTCCGAATGAGGGATCCGAGCACACGAGCTCAGGGATACGATGCGGCATGGATGAATAAGTCGAAACCAAATATCGGAATAATCGGTCGCAACGGAATTCCGCGGCCTAAATCACGAGGTCATGGAAAGAGTGCAGAACAGAGGAGTAAAGTAATATTGAAAGAAAAACAATAACAGTAGCGAGGAGCCTAAAACTGTTAGGCTATATGTATAGACCATCTAAAAGGATAAAAAGAACAAACGCCATTTAAACAAATGTATAAGAAATAAAACACAGAAACCAGCCAATACTCATTGTCAAAGGTACATACAATGTACAGACAGACCCCCTTAATCAGCTTTGGGCAAATTCCGTGTGATAGGCGCAAAGAGTTTCTCCTGAAGCGGGTACAGCTTCAAAAGGACAAAGTTCCAGCGCCACCCCAAAGCGGGGATGCACGCTCCGACCAAAGCATCAAAGACAAAATGATTAGCCGTAGCAATAATGGTCACCAGCATAGCAGCAGGCCACAGCGGAGCCAGAATGCGCATGAATTTGTGCGGGCTAAAGCGGCAGATGCATACAGCGAGAAAAAGGGAGGTACCGAAATGTAACGAGGGCATAGCGGCAATGGTGAGCTGAAAGCGGTTGTTATTCCACACATTCTCGGTGGAGCCACCAGCTGCTACACTGTGAAGGACATCAAGATAGCCGTATTCAGCGGGCAGCAGACGAGGTGGGTAGCATCTCCAAAAGGTTAAGACGACAAAGGCGATAAAGTTATTGGTTGCGATAGTTCGACGAATGCGCTGGAATGTCTGAGGAGGTAGATAGCGAAAAGTGTAGACGAGGAAGTATACGCCAACAGCGATATGCGAGTAGTAGATCTTGCCGAGGACGGTCATTAACCATGGGTGACTTTTAAGAACCCAGGCTTGAAATGGTTGTTCGATGGCAATGCCTAAGGATTTCTCGAGGTTGAGGACTTGTAGAGCGTGACCTTGGGCTCTTTCGAAGATTTCACGGTTCCCGGCTATCATACGAGCGGAGTAGGCACGCATCAGTTGGTATACCCTATAAGACGGAATAATTGTTAGTAGACGAAACGGATAGAAAGTAAACATGTATCATACCAGTAACTCAAGTTCCAGTACCAAATCTCAATTAAGAATGGAAACTTATTGAAGAACTTGCTAAGCAGTAACCAAAAGGTATCTCTAAAGCCGCTACATTTCTCATTGTTATACGGTAAAGACCATAAACTAGAAGTATTACCAGCTTGACCCGTCTCTTGAGAATCCGCACGTGTATAAAAGTGGCTGTTGTTTCGACGACGATTAATCAAGCTTCCTACAACGAAGCCAGATACAATTGCTATTACCCAACATCTGGTGTTAGTCAATGTCTACTTTTGGTGAGAGACTGTTCAAGTAGACTTACAGATTGGCTCAATAGCGTACCTACTGAGAGCCGACATGGTAAATATATGAAAGGCCGAATTCTGATGAATTTAAAGACGAATATAAGAAACCCAGAATAATAGAGTGACGTCGTGGATCGGAAAAGACGGCAAGTGCGAAACAGTGAGTTTATGTGTTTATAGAGTTATAGGTGTATGTCTTGGCGTTATTTGGTGTTCAGACAATTGATGCGGCAGGTCGCATAGGTTAAGAATGCGGTGTAAAGCTTTAAAAGGGTTCTTGGTAAAATCAGTATTGTTCGATTCGGCCGGGAATGAAAGCCGTGTAAGGCGAGTATAGTAGTTTGAAAGATGTAAATATGCTGCAATGATGAACAAAAAAAAGAAGAAAAAACCAAGAAAACTAAAACTCCAATCCCCAAAAAGTTCTTCAACTATTTATGTATGTCATCGTTCCCCAATTACGCAAACTTAGTGTGGCTAACTGTCTCAGACATTATCTAGGTGTTTGCCGTGTCAATGGTTCTTAGGAATCCCTGATTGCTTCGGGAGCCTTATGAAATCATCATTGGTGAGGAAAAGTCCGTTTTGTCAAGAGTTTTTCTGGGATTTACTTGTGGTAAAAGTGTTGATTTATAGACTTACACCCTCACTTTGTATACTGAAATGTTTATGTAGTGTTAGGGTTTGCCCATATTTGGTGACGGCTACAGTCTTGTACTCAGCCACTTGATGTTGTATACCATATCAACTGTCACGTCAACTTTCCTTTTTGACATCAACTTATTCTGTTGCCCCTTATATCAAGTTCAAAACCCAGGGCTTAGCTTATCAGCATACCAACTTTCTAACAAAGCTGACTGACTGCATCAACATAATAAGCAGCTATCAAAACTATCAACCCAGTCTGACCTGCCGACCGGTTTCGTTTCTCCAAACAAGCTAGTTAATCGGGCAACATTCATTTCCCCGCAACCTCGCCACTCAATCAATTCCCGCGTCAGCAAAAGTAAAAGGATCTAAGATAAGAATTGCCCGGTTTCCGAAGTCCTCTACCAATGTCAGCGGAACAACCCTTCTATCCGTTGGAACCATCTTAAACACCTAACTGACTGATTCGATTCAACTCAACCCAGTCACGTGCTTATTTTCTTCATCCATGAACAACAAGACCCTGCGTTTTCTCAATCGGCAATCCGTAAAAAGAGCCAAATCCTTCCGTGTCTCCATCTCGGCTAGGCCTCGTTTCCATATGTATTGAACAAGTCCTCCCACATGCCGAATCGGAATCGCTTTCCAAGGAAACTAGATCGAGATTCTTCTTTTCATAGAATACAATCAACGTGCACGCTCATATTGGCTATGCCCCAAGCTTCTTTCTAGCAATACAATGCGACTTAACCCACCAAATACAAAATGCATATCTTTGTCGGAAAATTTCCTCGCCCGGCGGCACCAGCGGAGTCCGTTCAAAATAAGGCGTCCTTATTCCTTTTCCGTTGGACTTGAAAAGACGCCGTGGTCCGTGAAGTAATGTACGCACGTTCAGGGGCTGAAAATGAAAAGCCATTTTTACTCGTTAAATCTGACAACAACCCGACCGATTGATGGGTTTATCGCCTATGATTGTCTATCTGTTTACGACCTCGTTATATATACGTCTGTTATACGCCTGTTATACGAAAATATCCGAGATTTTATACCATGTAATTGTCCTCGTCAACATCGGATACTCGATTGTTTGTGCGACCGCTCCTATGTCGCTAACTTCATCATATCGAGTTACCTATGTACTCAAGTCTAGTTCATCTACATACATACGTGATACCACTGCCGCGTAATTAAGTTGACGACGACCTGTCATGGACCCGTAGTTTGTTCCTGAAAAAATCCTAATTTGTTGCATTGCCACTGAACATGCAATTGTCGCGCGGAATTTCGTGATACTTATCAACAAGGATCCTTGCTCCTTGCGTTGTCGCCTATAAACCCTACTTATCATTCACATGTCACATTGAAAATGTCTGTATATCAACCTAAATTTTCTATCTGCAGCTTCAAACTTTTGTTCCTATGTACATACATCTTACCCAAGCTTACGCCTCAACGTTCTCAAAGTAGTACGTCGGGTTACCGGGTACCGCACTCTCAGCCACAATCTTAACCTCAACAGCAGCTCCGTCGCTGGCACGAACACCCTTACCCTCAGCAACCTTGACAATCTCAACCTCCTTCAGTGCCGCACTTCTCTTCAGCCCAGAGATAGTCTCCTTCAGCACAGCAGTCTCGTCAAAGGGCAGAGTCCGGTTAAGCGCATCCTCACCAGCCTGCAGACGGCGCTTCAGGGTCTGAACAAAGGGCATAGCCTTCTTCATCTCACCCATCTTGCCGACACGGCCCATAAGAGCCTTCTCGTCAACCGACTTAGTTTCAGGGTTCCACATCTCCGAGAGCAGCTCAACGTACTTAGTCTGCCACTCAGGGAAAGAAGAAGAAACATAGATAGTCAGCTTCTTGGGCTTGGAGGGGTCGAAAGAAACCTCCTTGCCCTTAGCCTTCTTCTTCAACTGAGCAGACTCAGCAGAGTTGACAGCAGAAGAGATGTTCTTGATGTACTCGCGCTGCGTCGTAAGACCAGCATCAGCCTCACCCAAAACAGGGAACACCTGCTTCTGAATCGACTCCTTCTCACCAAGAATCTCGAGCCAAAGGAACTCAGAGAAATGGGGGGTAAGAGGGTTCATCAGCAGAGCCAGGTTGCGGATCCACTGCAAGATGAGTCCAATGTGAAGAGAAACACCACCCGAAACGCACGCCTCACGGTAGAAATCGCGAGCGTTGAAAAGGTCGTAGATGCACTTGAGAGCCAGCTTGTAGTTAGTGGCATCGTAGTGAGCAATGATCTCGCGGCCAATGGCGTTGATGTCGTTGGCAAAGAGCTTGTCAAAGAAGGAGTACTCCTCGCCATCACGGAAAGCACCAGCATTCTCAGCCTTGGTCTTGACGATCTCCTCACACCATTCACGGCAGTTGTAAAGACGAAGAATGTTGTTGTCGGCGACATCCTCTTCGAAGTTTGCATCACCGATACCATCACCGGCATCAGCCAGCGCAATACGAGAAGCATCCGCACCGTACTTGCCAACAAGGTCGTGGAGAGTCATAAAGTTACCAGTGGACTTGGACATCTTCTCAGAGTTGACCATCAAGTGACCGTTGGCACGAATACCACGGGGCCAGTACTCTTGAGGGAACAGCGCAATGTGGTTGTAGATGAAGAAGGTCAAATGGTTACCAATCAAATCCTTACCCGAAGCACGCATGTCAAGAGGGTAGAAGTACTGGAATGAACGGCGCATGCTCTCCAGAGTCTTGCGAGCAATGCCGGATTCCTTCTCGATGGCATCGGTCCACTCCGTGCGGCAGAAGACATAGTCCCAGACAGCGTAAGTCATCTGCTCGGGCTTAACGTTGTACTCAGTAGGCTCCTTACCGAAGATGTCCTTGTGAAGGAAGGGAACCAGAGTGTAGTAGGCCATGTAGATAGTAGAGTCAGACAGTGACTCAACCAGTTGGCTGTCATCCCATGGCAGACGAGAGCCCAGACCGAAGCTACGGCTGACAGCCCAAGCGTTAAGCCAGCCGAGAACCGACTGGAACTGGTTCTTGGCCTCAGAGCTGTAAGTGTTGATACCCTGACCGTCCTTGTTCTCAACCCAGTCAAGAGCCTGCTCCTTCCACGAGTCCTCACCGTAGTTAAGGTACCACTGATCCATGAGAGCGACAATGCACTCGTCACCGGAACGAGACATAACCTTGCCTTCAGGCTCGGCGTAAGCAAAGGCATCGCCGTTCTTAATCATGGCCTCGCGGACCTTGGGCTTAGCAGCCTCGACCTTCTCACCCTTGAACTCACCAATGATCATGGTACCGTTGTAGAAACCGGCCTTGTACGCAAGCTCCTTGGCCTTCTCCAGCTGGACGGTATCCTTAGGAGAAGAAATCTTGAGCTGCTTGCAGAGAGTCTCGGCGCAGGCATTACCATAAGTGGGGGTCTCAATGACGGGGACAATCTCCTTGTCCGAAATCCACTCAGCCTTGATACCGTAGAACTCGGGCTTCTTCTTGAGGTCCATAACGTTGATGTAATCATCGGGGGAGTCAGAAGGAACCGAGGTAACAACACCGGTACCCTTACCCTCCTTGACGCTGGCCATGGGCAGAACGTAGACCTGGCCGTAAGTGGCCAGAGGAGCATTCAGAAGAGTACCAATGAGAGTCTGGCCGGGCAATTCGGCAACCTTAACAACCTCACCGTGCTTCTCGAACAGGCCCTGGAAGGCCATGTTCTTGGCAGCACGCTCAGTGATTACATAGTAATCGGTAGCTGAGGCCTTGAACACACCATACTTGATATCTGGGCCAACGAAGCAGTTGGTCTGGCCGTACATGGTCTCGGGACGCAGGGTAGCAGCAACGAAGAAGACCTTGGCATCAGCAGGCAGCTTGCCCTTGAGTTCGGCCTCGGCCTCTGGCGTCCAGGAAGCGACGCCCATCTTCAGGGCAGTGTACTCTTGGGCGTTGATACCCTCACCGCTCTGGCGATCGTGATCAAGGCAGGGCTGGCCATCCTTGATGGAGTAAATAGTGTAACGGTTTCCGAACTTGATCTTTCCGAGCTCCTTGAGACGGGTCATCTGCCATCTGATCATGCTGTCGTAGTATGGGTTGGCGGTAGTGGTGACGAACGAGCGGCGCCAATCAGCACGGGAGCCGAAGGCGGTAAGATCGCGCTGGGCAATCGGGGGGAAGAACTCAAGCCAGTGGTTGACGTCGGCGAACTTGTGAATCTCCTCCTTAGGGATACCAGAGGCGGCCATGATTTGGAACTGGTACTTCATCTTGGCAGTCTTGGCGACCGACTTGGACTTCTTGGTGCTGAACTTGGTGACATCCTCCTTCTTCACGGGAGCCGCGGCGGGAGCAGCAACCGTTTCGCTTTCGGCTTCGGGGTCGTAGCCGGAGAAATCCTTGCCGAACATGCGAATCTCGTTGACAAGCTTGTCTGCGCAAGCCTTGATGGGCATACCGGAGACGTGGAAACCGAGAGGGGTGAGGGCACGCTTGCCCTGCATAGCAGCAACCATACCGGTGAACTCTACCTTGGAGATAGAGAAGGCGTGACCGGCGTGCAGGTTACCGTTCCTATGTTTAGTAATCAGTACATGCTGTATCGGTGGGCGACGGTGATTCTGGACGAGTATTAACGGATGTTACGCACATGTAAGGGTAGGCCATGCATCTATAGACAACGGGTTAGTATAGTTTTTAGTGCCAAGTTTGTACACAGTAAATGAGACTTACCCAAAGAACTTGGGGTGCTTCTGGCGAACTATTATCTCTCGTCAGCTCCATAACCTGATATATGCTGATTCTCGGCGCAACGCCATCGTCCAAATACATACGCTCCTCGGGGCTCATAGCATCAAGCGGAATCTCGTCGATAGAAGGGGCATTAGGCTGGAAGACCTTCTCGTTGGCCCACTTCTCCTGACACTTCTTCTCCCATGCTGTAAGTTTGTCGCGCTTCTCGGTCTGTATCGTAAAAAGTAGGTAACAGGTTAGATGTTGGCTATTCTGTAGAGACAAGATGGAATGCTTACACCCTTCAACTCCTTGGTCTTGTTGATTGTGAGGCCTTCCATGGCCTTGGTAGGAGCTGCCATTGTGCGATTTTCCGAGTTGGTCGACTTTTCGAGAAACGTTCGATTCAACAAGTTGAAAATGCTGATGTTCCCTAGTAGCAGCAAAATCAAAATGACGAGAGAGTTTAGATTCCTATGTCGTGAGTAACGAAAGTTGGTGGGGTAAAATAATCCCTGTAACCATTTAAAGAGCAGGATGCTGAATAAAAACGTGAATTAAAACCCGGCTTTGTTGGTTTATCTAGAAGAGTTTCTTGGTGTTGGTCAATATAAAGGTTCACTAGGTGTCAGTCGACATAGATGTTAATATGGCATGTTTCTTGTTAGTCACTTTTCCCAATATATCCATCATCATTGTCTCTATCAACCACCAACTTTAAAGTGCCTGCATTGAGTCATCAAACTTGGTCGCACTTCTAGAACTAGGGTTGGTTGAAGGGTCTTAGGGTCTTCTCGAATGTGGCTCCACTTTATGTATCGGTGCTCTAGCCAACTACAAGTCTCCAAACACATCCACCAAGACTAAAGCGACGGATCTAGATCTATAAGACGGAACACCCCGACAACATGTTGTCCACTAAAGCACGGCCGATTGTTCAACGGACCCGGGCTATTGTCCGGGCCTCTGAAACGGCCGCAGCCGAAGCTTTGGAGGTGGAGAAATCACGGGAAGCGTTGAGGCAGCGCACCTTGATTGGAGAGGAATTTCAACGTTTGACTACTCAATATCCTGCCAAAAAGGCATGGCCTCCAGATTTCACTCAACTGAGCCCACAGAAACAGTTTTCCTTTGAGAAGAGGTGGAAAAGGAGAATAATGCAAACTCACCAGGCCCATTCTATGGACAAGCAAGCCAGGTTGTGGCAGTATTTCATTGCTCTAGGTAGGTCGAGAGTCTAAGTGTACATTGGAATAGCGGGACTAATGTAATACATTTAGCTATCATTGCTTATGTCATTGCTTATGGCGAATTTGAGTGGAATGGAGAGCGACACAGATTCATGACTGAAGTATGGATATTTACTATAACTGGGTTGAAGAAACCGTGAACTAACAAATCACATAGGCTAAACATCGTTTCGGTTATCTCTGGGGATATATGGAGCCAGATCAAAAGAACGTTCGTCACGAAGATGTTATACATGTCATTGCCAAGGACCGGAAAGACAGAGCAGATGCCAAGAGAGTCCGCGAAGGGGCTTCTACCTCTGTCGAAAGGTCATAATCATGAATACCCCTGACTATTACAGAATAGCCACAATATAGTGGCTTCACCAACAGAAGGAGAACAATCAGCCTCCGATACTTATTTGTACAATATACGAACCTTTTCACGGTAGTTTTTTCACTCAAGCATGATCTCAACAAGAATAAGACTCTATTAGAAACATCATAACGTCATTAAAAACAGTAAATGCATACATTACCTACCCGGCCACCCGAATCCACGACCCATAGCTGTCACCGAATTGGCCTTCTCATTTACTGGCCTCTTTGCTACAGTACCAAGAGCCCGTACACCTTGAACTATTCTGTCTAGATTTGTCTCCACCACCACACCTCCCACAATCATCTCGGCCAAGGCAGCATGTAATGTCTCAAAGTTGAAGATGAGATCCAGCTCACATACGTTTTCAAATAACCGATCAAGAACCTCCACATAAACTTGAATCAAGTCGATCAACGCCAATGGTGACTCTGTAGCTGTGGTGATTACAATAAAGTACAACGTCGCATAGTTCCGGTAGGTAACGATAGATGGGACGTCATTAGCTGACATTCCCTCAGTGGATGATGGCGCAAGTAACGGCGGCAAGGGAAGAAAGTTACAGCTTCCTGCTGGACGGGAAGAAACAAGTGAGAATATCTCTGATATCAGCTTTTGTTGAATGCTCGTGTCCTATCAATCTATTAGTTGATTGTACTCAAGAATCGTTAGATGAGATGCACTCTTACCAACTGTGTGTAAAACTTGGTGAGCCGAGGCTGACCCTGGCCATTGAAAACAAGAAAGGCGTTGATCATGGTTGATTTGGGCTGTTTTAAAGCCACTCGCTTTCTCTTATCGAATCAAAAATAATGTCTTATATAAGACCTAGTGGCCTTTGTTGCGTAGGCTGCTTGATATGTTCGACAATGAAGGCTTACGGCGACACAGCATAACAAATGTGGCTTGATGTGGCGTATCCTACATGGTAAACCCTTGTTCGTTGGGGTTAGTGTGTCACAATGATTTTATCATAACACTAACGAATTAGATGCTCGCGAATGAGAAGATGGTCAATTCAATCCTACCGATCTTCCATCTCATGCAATAAGGTTGATCCAAAAATATTAATCACTACATTTCAAAGCTACGTCTTTCGTAAGTAGTCGTCATGTCTGCAGCCCGTTCCATCTTCCGGGTGTCACGCGTTGTTGCTTCTCGGTCTGGTCAATTGGCACCAGCTTTATGTCGCTTGACAACGAACCATTCGCCCGTCACATGCCGGCCTATTTCAACTACATGCGCTGTTCGACAATCCCCGCCAACCGCTGTAGGCGCGGCACCCTCCGGTCTGGTTGCCAAGGCCATGACTGATGGCGAATACCATGACATTTCCGACGAGTATCTAGATCGTGTATGCACAAAGTATGAAGATCTTCAAGATACAAGAGAAGATGTCGATGTTGAGTTCTCGGTAAACTTGTCCCCATCCTCTCGGCTCAAGCCAGGTCTGATCTCTCAAAAAGAAACACTAACAAAGAATATAGAGCGGCGTTCTCACCATTTCTATGGTGAAGCTTGGAACTTACGTCATCAATAAGCAGCCCCCTAACAAGCAAATTTGGCTCTCATCTCCCATAAGTGGCCCAAAGCGGTACGACTATGTGGAGTCCGTCGATGGCGGCGACTGGATTTACCTCCGAGACGGGTCGTCGTTGACCGAACTATTGAGTCAGGAGACGGGGGTCAATGTTACCGAGCCTTGAGAGCTTGAGCTTTTTACGGGCGATATGGTAAAATTCGGTCGTGTATTTATCTGTATAATAGTATCTAATTGCCGAGATAGCGACTGTTATCCGGATTAAAAAACCAATGGATGGCTCCTTTTGTCATGTCAACTGTTAGGGTTACTACCCCGCATACACACGACTGCATGCTTACAAGCCTAAACACCTGGACCTAGGTAGAGAAAAGGCAGGATCATCGCCAGATCACGTGACAGTAATCCACAAACAGTAATTCAGGATGCCAAGTGGGTGTTTGCACAGGCATATTCGACGAGGTTGTCGTAGGCTGTATCACTATTCCTAGTTGACGGTTCCCAGTTGGATCACATGTAAAATACGCTCAGTGGTAAGGATCCGTGACAGGTCACGAAGGTGCACACATCTTCTACGGGAACGCTATTGGTGTTTTACAGAAAGCCATCTTACAAAGTGTTGTAAAACTCAATTGAGAATAAGCCATGAGATCAGTAATGAGTTTGTGCATCTCAGGCTCAAGCTCACCACCTTGAATGAGAGCCGCATGATGAAATACTCAAAAGAGTTTTCACCTTTGTGTGGATGTGGGGTCACCTGAATGGCCAAGTTACAAAACAGGAATCTCATTGGGCTCGGATTGAATCGGGTAATGAGTGCCCAAGATGCCGTAAAATAACTTATAGGCGCTAGTCTTGGTATCAGTGGGGCACTTTGGCTCGGCTTCAGCACTGAGTTAGCGTCCATGGCCCGTTTCAAGGCTGCCCCTCACACCGGAAGTTCAGGACCAATGCTCTATAAAGTGGTAAATAACACGCTGTAAAGCGTGTTTTGTGGCCTCAGGTATCCACTTTGTTCCAGTAGGACTCCTTAGTGATGCAGTTCAGTGCAAAATTGAAATAGAAGGATACAGAGGTAGTGGACGTTCATTGGCTAATGCCCCACTCTTTCCGACAATCCCTGACAACGGGAAGAATCGCTCAGAGCTCTCTACTGCGGAGTGGAAAAAAAGCCTCCTCCTCTAGCAGGATTTTCTCCCCATCCTTTCTATTTCTTCCTTTTCCTCTCCTTTCTTTTTTCCTTTATAGCTTCCAGTCGGACGTTCGACTTTCTATCGTTGACCACTCTCCCCTCAAACCTTTTTTTCACACAAAAACCGTCACAATGTCTGACAAGCCTCAAACCGTTCTGGGCATGCCCGTAAGTTTCTCTGCTATCCCTGATGGAATCGATGACAGCCCCGCGATCCGAAGATCAGTTCCAATTGAATTATTCGCCTCCCCATTGTTTGCATGACAATTGCATTAATGGAAACATGGGATATTTGGTGACGAACCGGCTTGGCTGGAAGATTTCGGCGTGTCAATTGGGTTGGTGATACCCAAGTCGCGATAGGCGAGTTGTCGGTATTGACAACATGGCTCCTGATAACGGACGGGCGTTATCAATTCCATCAATATCTTCAGTTTGATAACATGCTAACCAATGTTGTTCTTATAGCCTTTCCTGGCTGACTTCCTCAGTATGTCTAACCTATTCCATCGATAACGACAACACACACAGACACGCGTTCGCTTTATCGCTGCGTTTTCCTATACTATAACAAGTAACACGAACTCCAATGGACACGTACTAACCAATTGAATAGTGGGTGGTGTCTCCGCCGCTGTCTCCAAGACTGCTGCCGCCCCCATTGAGCGTGTCAAGCTTCTGATCCAGAACCAGGTATGTTTTAATGTTTTCAGGCTCAACAGTACATTCAACTAACCAATGGTTCTTCAAACCTATAGGATGAGATGATCAAGCAGGGTCGTCTTGACCGCAAGTACGCCGGCATTGTCGACTGCTTCAAGCGCACTGCCGCTGATGAGGGTGTCATGTCCCTGTGGAGAGGTAACACCGCCAACGTTATCCGTTACTTCCCCACCCAGGCCCTGAACTTCGCCTTCCGTGACAAGTTCAAGAAGATGTTCGGCTTCAAGAAGGACCGTGACGGTTACGCCTGGTGGATGGCCGGTAACCTGGCTTCCGGTGGTGCTGCTGGTGCCACTTCCCTGCTGTTCGTCTACTCCCTGGACTACGCCCGTACCCGTCTTGCCAACGACGCCAAGTCCGCCAAGAAGGGTGGTGAGCGCCAGTTCAACGGTCTGGTTGACGTCTACCGCAAGACCCTGGCCTCTGACGGTCTTGCCGGTCTCTACCGTGGTTTCATGCCCTCCGTCCTGGGTATTGTCGTTTACCGTGGTCTGTACTTCGGTCTTTACGACTCTATCAAGCCCGTTATCCTTGTCGGTCCCCTGGCCAACAACTTCCTGGCTTCCTTCGCCCTGGGTTGGACCGTCACCACCGCTGCCGGTATCGCCTCTTACCCCCTTGACACCATCCGTCGTCGCATGATGATGACCTCTGGTGAGGCCGTCAAGTACAAGTCCTCGTTCGACGCTGCTAAGCAGATCATCGCCGCTGAGGGCGTCAAGTCCCTGTTCAAGGGTGCTGGTGCCAACATTCTCCGTGGTGTCGCCGGTGCTGGTGTCCTGTCGATCTACGATCAGCTCCAGGTCATCCTCTTCGGCAAGGCCTTCAAATAAGCGTCTCGCCCCTCGGGATACTCGAGTTGAGTGTAGAGGACTTGGCGAAGTCTGCTAGGCTGGACCTTTTGTATGACTAAGTTTGCTGTTAATAATTTTTGGCGGGCTTGTTGTAGATTTGGGACATTTTTTTGGTTTGGTAGGTGGCTGCTAGGTTTGGTGGTGGTTGTGACTGGTTGATTGGACGGAGTGTACATGCCAAAACGGCTTGTGCTGCTTTTGTCTGTGTGTATAACAAACTCATTCAAAAAGAAGTACATTTTCAACCATTATTTCAAGATATGTTGTGTATGTGTGTATTTGAGTATGTTTGTTGTTGTTGTGAAGAGAGCGTGACTATAAATGTGAAAATTGGGCGGCCCCCTGTAAGCGTTTTTCCTTTTTGGGTGAAGATGGCTAGTTTTCTAGAAGGTTTTGTGATTGTTGACATGTTTTGTTCTTCTTTACTACATACACATGTTCAACTAGATATAAAATCATCAAAATGGCACCAAATGATCAAGGAAACGATACTACGGCAAAGATTCCCGAGCAACTTTTGACGCGTATTCTTCATGAAATGTTTGAGAAAGAGGGAACTCGCATTACCAAAGACGCGAACCGGGCAATGGGCAAATTTGTGGAAACATTTGTTACTGAGGCTTTAATGAGGGCTAAAGCCGAGCGTGATGGAAGATATGTCGAGGTACGTTTAGTATTGAGAGATGTATAGCGTACTACATGATTACTAATACTTGGATATAGGTCGAAGATCTGGAAAGACTTGCGCCTCAATTGTTGTTGGACTTTTAGTTTTGGTACAGTTTCGATGACATTTTGATAATTCCAGGAATCTGTGCTTCAGCGTTGTTTGAGATAATGTCTGGGTGTTAGGGTTACTGTGGGTTATGTTGATATCCGGTTAATGTTCTAGTTTCCGTATTCTACGAAGGGATCTGATCTACATGATGACTTGATGACTTGACAGTGAAAGGTATTCATAGCATTTTGTTATAAAACGGCTAGATTCCGGGCCGTCTTAGACAAAAAAAGTTGGACTTTTTTGGACAGGGCGTTATATGAAACAAAAAAGATGGATTTAAGGTTATGCGTAACCGGGGACTAACGAGAAGGAGGAACCATGTGAAACTATTAACATAGTCTCGGATTCGATTCTCATGATAGAGTCAGGAATATCACTGGATGTGAGATACATCATGGCGGCTGTGAAAAGGAAAGCGGTTATGGAGGTGGCTGTTTAAGTGTCAAGTTGGGATCTTGCAACAGCCGCTGTATTGATGATTGGATGAGTGACGATCTATTGGTCCTTATGGATGTCAACCGGTATTAACATTCATGCAACAGGAACATGTATATCCGGTATCACAATACGACCGGCTGTGATAACCGTAGACACAATAGACAATAAATCTGTATATATCTTCATACTTCGACTTCTACACCCCTTTAGGCGACATTTAACGTTTGAAAGAAAGTCCAAGCTCGATCCAAAATTTCCCAAAAAACACGCCTAGAAACGTCCGTTCACATCGGTAACATTGGTAGCTGTAAGCGGCCCAGGGGCCAAGGAAAAGACCTGGTCCGTCCAAGGCATGGTCCGCGCCTCTCTTGGTGTTTCAAGACGATGCACGCGAGATACCTGGTGATAGAACAGGGAGTCATTTGGGTATATAGACTTGATAGTTCGCTGTTGTTTGACTTGGTTCTCTCTTTCTTTCTTCTTCAGTAACGCCAGTCGTCACCAATTCCATTAACTTCAACTTCATTTCTCGGGCTAGACCCTCAGCGCTAGACGCCTTTCTTATTCACTTTCACATCTTCAAAATCATTGCAGTTTCTTTGGAAGCGGTTCTATTCAAGACACGACCTTTTTCTATATTTAATCTTTTTTAACTTCACAAACATATAACCGCCAAAATGCAGTTCAAGTCTATGATCCTTTCCGCTCTGGCCGCCGCCTCGGTTGCCGTTGCTACTGGTAAGTTCCCGACTTGTTAACATCAGAATCCTCGAACATATCTCTAACACCTTTTAGAATCCTCCAGCGCCACCAAGACCGCCACCGCCGCTGCTAGCACTGGCACTGGTATCCAGACCTTTGCCGTCCGCGTCGGTATGGACGGAACTGGCAAGACTGTCCTCAAGTTCTCTCCCGATAAGATCACCGCCCCTGTCGGTTCTGTCGTTCAGTTCCAGTTCATGGCTGGAAACCACACCGTCACTCAGTCCACCTTTGACGGCCCCTGTGTTCCTTCTGACGCCACTGGTGCTACTGGCTTCCACTCTGGCTTCGTCCCAGCTAATGCCTCACTTGCCAAGGGTGAAATCCCTGTGTACTCCATCACTGTCAACGATACCAAGCCCATCTGGCTGTACTGTGCCCAGGGCAAGCATTGCCAGGGTGGTATGTCCATGGTCATCAACGAAAACACTGCTGCCAACGCTTCTCGCTCGCTCACCGGCTACCAGTCTTTGGCCTCGTCTGTAGCCACTGCCAAGGTCCCCTCCAAGGTGTCCGGTGGTACGTCTGGTTTGGCTCCCGCTGCGGGTGCTGGTAGTGCTGGTGGTTCTGGTAGTGCCGCTAGCTCTGGTGCTGCTAAGGGTACCTCTGCTGGTGGTGCCAAGGCTACCGGTTCTGTCAACGGAACTAGCCCTATTGCTACTGCTGCTGCGGATAGAATGGCTGTTCACGGTCTTTTGGCTGCCGGTGCTGCTGTTCTCTTGCTGTAAATTGTTTAGCCGGTTTATGGGGGAATCAGTGGTTTGGCAATCAGGGCCTCGTAAGGCTTGTTTCTTTTTGGATTTGTTAATTTTCGGTTCTATTTTTTGTGTGTAAAGTAATACAAGGATTATTCAAGCATACTTGTTTTTCGTAAATGTGTTATTGAATGTTTGCATGTGATACTTTTGATTTAGACTAACTGTGTCTCTAGCACAATTACATATTGGAGTTTCATAGTCCCAAGGAAATCTACACCATGAGGCATAACTCTGGCAGGTTGAAGTAAGCATCACTGTTTAAATTGAAAACTAGCGGGATCTTGATATCTTCAGTGGTTGAGGGTGGACTGTAATGTGCTAGATGCCAGTGTCACCAGTGACCGTAAGGCACAGTACTGTGAGTATGCATGTGACTGCCTTTTGTGACGATCCATAGTTTCTGGCGGATATATCGAGTACGCATACATATATAAGGACGAACATTCATTTAGTGTTTTTAGAAAATACTGCTTCTATCATAGTGCTTAAACCGCCCAATCCAGTTGAACAACTACACCGAAGAAAATACACAATACAAGCGTTCAAAAGATGCCATACTGGGTCTACACAACGGAAAACGCCGCACATCTTATATATTTGCGGTCCAGAGACCGCAAACGCAAAATATCATTGCATGTACTGACTGGCATTTTGCCTGTGTACATACATGCTTGTCGCCGTAAGCATGGTGGTGTGCGGAACACCCCAGAGGCAAAGAGAGCCGTCTGAAGCTTCTTCAAAAACCCATTGAGCTCTAATGCTATGCCTTTTTGCATCTTTATCACTAGTCTCCATTGCCGATCCGTCTACGCTTCCCGGCAGTCCCTAGAAAGAGCCTCAACTCTCGTACTCCCGACACCCTTTTGCTCTAGTATCTACAACCTTCTCCATGGCTTTCCTCGTTGTTGATAGTAGCAATATCGGGCGCCACGCAGTAGTCTCCCTCTAGTTTCGAGCGGCCTTGCCCGGGTTGGGGACAGTTCCCCAGTAGTGGTAATGAAGTGGCGGTCGTGTGAGCCTAGCCATTCACGTATGAACCTTAGAACCTGTATCCCTGAGTGCCTCGGTAACTTGCTTGGAGCTAGTCTTATAGTCATACTCCATCCAGGTACAGACAGATGAGTGTATGTGAGTGGTGGTCGTAATAGTACAGACCTGGGAAAGAAACGGGCGCACAACACATCGGCTACGGTCTCGCGATAGATAACAGGGCCTTCAGCAGTCTTCATCACTTTAATTCGATGTGAATGGTTTCGCTTGGCCTTCACGACTAAATGTCGCCACATAGCCCATGCATCAGTCATAACATACAACCAGTACTCTGTGTCATACTCTTTCTTAGCCTACTCTGCAATAGTCTCGTAGTTAGTTTCGCCTTGGTCTAGCACCTCTCTGGTAACTATCTTCACTATAGTTTCAGTATTAAGCAATTGTCACATCCCCTATATGCCGAGTGAAAGGTTTCTGAGTACAAGTAGCTTAATTCTGATGTCATGAGACGGCCACCTACACTTACTCCCACTCATGGAATGACTGTTGACAACGTACACTTGCAGCTCAGTACGGAGTATTCCTCGATATTACCCGAGCTTCGGTAGAGAATCTTGAGGGTCTTGGCCAGTTCCGGGGCTCACTTAATAGGTTCGGTGAAACGAAGAAATGAGATATTTACTTGACTAAAATCCCTACGGTACCCTCCCATCCAAGTCAAACCTCAATGTAAAATAACAGTTTGGTATGATCCGTAGTCTTTCATAGGGCTATGGCCAAAAAAGGGCCGAAGTACTGGTATTCTATTGTTGGCTACACGGCGGTTGGTGCCTTGACTAGACACCTTACGCTCGGTTTGACCTTCCAGTGCCACTCCGCTAGTGGATACCACATGTTTTGGGGAGAGAGAACTTAGAATAAAACGACGATACACCCGCTTGAAAAACCAGTGTTTCTTTGGGAATTCCGCAGGTAGTACTTGCGCCACTGTTGTATCCAGACCCACCTGGTTCTCTGGAGAGATACGTTGTCGACATTGTAAGCAAGTCGGGGGACGTTCGGATATTAAGCGCCACGTCAATTTAGTCCGAGATTTCTTTTGAATTGGGAATCTGTCGATACGTTGTCTTTTCAATCTCGTCAACGTCTCCATAGCCATTGGGCGGATCTTGGGGAGTTGATCCAAGTAACCGGTCCCCTTCAAGGGTATCTCAACATAGCCTATACGTCGAGCGTGGATGGGGTTGCCACTGATGACACCGCCTAGAGGAACAAAAGTCTCAATAACGATAGAACGGATATACCCAGTACCGTCATCCCGGTAACGTCGGTGTAGTTGAAGTACAAAAGTTGTAGAGAGGTTGTGCGATCCGGTGTCATCCCACGTGATCTCATCATCATATCGGATTGGCCGAATTCTAGCTCGAATGAGAAGCTGGCTACTCGAAAGTTTAGCCAAGTCGGCGACGGGAAACCCCATTTGCCGCGCTAAATGGATTCGCTTTCGTGGTGAAGTCATGAGATGCAATATTGCAGAATATAACCGGTCATTGTTTTTAGGCCGTGGACAGATTATGCGTGAAAACACATGAGCCCAAGACCAAGTAGGGAACTGATTGTTAGGCAATGTGATCTCCCCAATGGCCCAAGATCTACGCCAGCAAAGGCCATACTGCATGTTGCAAGTGGGAATTCCGAACACATGTTCAACACCTCGAGTTTTGAAAAGACCGGCAATTGCGTTGATCCTGTCACCAGAAAAAGCAAGTTCACGTGTCGAGTATTCTTCTAGCAGGCGACGGGTTGACTCAGATTTTACTGTTTCGCACTCGGGACGACACTCTGGCTCCACAGCAAAGTCCGCATGATGGTATG